>SJYC01070750.1:0-92441 GCA_006408675.1 Madoqua kirkii | reverse complement strand
GAGGAGGGCGGCGGGGCCCGGGCCCGGCGGGGCGCGGCGGGGCAGCTCCGGGCCGCGGTAGGCGTCACGCGGCGGCTCCCATGCGAAAGCCGGGCGCTCGCGGCCCGCGGGGCCCGGGCCGGGCTGCGGGGGCGCGTCGGCGTCCTCCCCGCGCTCCTCCTTGACCTTCACGTCGCCCTGGGGCCGCTCGGCCGGCGCCTCGTGAGGCTTCCCAGGCTCGTGGCCCAGGAGACCGGCCAGGCGCAGACCTTCCCCCAGGGCCATCTTGCTGGGCTTGGGGCCATCCTCCCTGGCCGGGGAGCGGCTTTCCTTGATGCGGAGCTCAGCCTCGCGTTCCGCGGGGATCCCGGGCCGGCCTGGATCGCCCTGGCCCCGGAGCACGAGGCCACTGCCTGGGTGGCCCATGGGCGCCGCTGGAGAGGCCCGGCTCAGCAGGCGTGTCTTTTCCAGGAGGTCCCTGTGAGCGACAACACAGACACCCCCGCTCAGCCTGACGGGACACTCTGCAGCAAGTTCCTCTGCCACCAAGTCCCCACCTCAATGTGGCACCATCACCGTCTGCCGCAGTGACCTTAGGGTCCTTGTATGTGGGTGTGTGTCCACTTAGCACGCTACGTTCCTGTGGAATTACTGCTAGTGGCACCCATCAACACACACATGGTGATTGTAACCCACACACCCACAAGGGTATCCCCGTACCTGCCTTCCCCCACAGGCAACTTTGGAGCCCAACTTTGCAAAACAAGCACAGACTTCTCCACCAGAACCCAGAGAACTTTGGGAGGTTCCACCCCGCCTCAGACCCACTGATCCGCTGGAGAGACTGGGTTCTGAAACCCTCTTCTGGTGGGTGGGTGTGGCCCAGCTGGGGATCACCGAGTTCCACCTGCCCCATCCCAGTCAGGTTCTCACCCATGAGGTGCCACTCTGTACATTTTAGCCCTTTGGCCCTGAGGCTGGGAGCAAGGGGGGCATGGCCTCCACCCTGATGTGGGGCTGGGAGGGCAGCTGAGCTTGAGCGCATCAGGTGCCCAGGTCCCCCTCCAACCCTCCCTGCTGCACCTGGCTACCCTTTCTGTACTTGCAGCCCACCCTCTTGACCCTGATGTCCCTGCAGGGGGCTGCAGTTCCCTGGGCTCCTGACCCTCTGCGGTGACAGTGATGGTTGTAGGATGTGAGCAGGCCCTGGGGTGCTCCTCGGAACCCTTTCTGGGGCCTGTGACAAATGTCCCCCTCATCTTCTAGGCCACCCCCTCCCTCACTGTGCTGTAGCTTGCAGCAATGCCCGGACCTGGCTGGAAGGGCTGGCTAGGGAACCTTCCCCTGCTCCTGTCTGCATGGCTGGCCCATGACTCCTCCAGAACCAAGTCCCGGACTCTGATGCTCCCGTTAATGCAGGCTCCCTCCTGCCCTGCCTTGGCCTAGCTCTGCTGCCCGTGGGGCAAATAGGGGGGAACACACAACCTCAGCCCCCATCCTCCAGCTCAGGGGACTCTCCATAGGTCTCCTTCCCAGAGCTGGGAACCCCTGGTGGTTCAGCAGGCCCCCTCCAGCTCTGGCCTACTGGTCTGAGCTCCCTCCAGACCCCATCGTGTTCCAGAAGCCCACTGTCCCTGCCAGGGCCTTGATGGAAGCAGCCCTCATCCCGGATGGTACCTGCCCAGATCGTGCCCCAGCAAGTCTTCTGTGGGAACAAGGTGGAGAGTGTGTGGACTCAGGGGTCCCCTTCCCCTGGCCCTTCCTACCCCAAGGATGCAGTCTTCGCATCCTCCCAGAGATTTCAGTTTGCCCCCTAGGGTTCAGTAGAGGTGGCTGGGGGCTGCAGGTGCTGGGGGGGTGGGAGCCAGACAAAGTTGAGGGGGGCAGGGAGTTGGCAAAACGGGTCAGTGGAGGGGCCCCACTCACCGGTCCCGCTCCTCCTTGCCCTTGTCCAGCTCTCGGTCATGGTTGGTCAGGGCTGAGACCCGCTCGGCGTCTAAGGGCTTGGGCCATGGAGGTGGTGTGGGGAAGGAGGGTGGCGCTCGGTGCAGCCGGTTCCAGGCCTCATGGGGGCTGGGCAGACCGTGCAGCGTGGGGCCCTCCTTGGGGGCAAAGATGCCGCTGCCGCTGGGAGCTGGGGAGGGGTTGGCAGCAGAGGGTGAGGCCGGGGTGCCAGGGAGAAGCACACACAGGGAGATGCCCAACCCCAAGCCCACGTGCCCTGAGGAGATGAGGGGCGACAGTCCGCCCGGTGTCACTGTAGCCCTGATGCACACCCATGCCCGTGCGAGGGGAGAGCAGACGGCGGGGTCACTCACTCAGCGCGTGGCTGCCGAGGCCTCCAAAGGCGTTGCTGCCTAGGCTCCCCAGGCCCCCGAAGGTGCTTGATCTGCTGAAAGGGTCTGTGGGTGCAACAAGCACTCAGGAATTTCTGTGTGCACCAGGCCCTCCCCAACCCCGGGGCTCTAGAACCTGGCAGGTACCACCTGAACAATCTGAGGGTGCCCTGGTTCTTGGGGGTCAGCACAGGCCAGCCAGACTGCACAGACCTCAGGGAACACCTACCTGTCAAGTGACTGGTGGGCAGGAAGCTGCCAGGATGCGCTGAGGGACCGAACGGGTTGGCGGCGGGATGGGTGGCACCTGGAGAGGAGGGAGGCTGGTGGAGACGCAGGTGCGCCTGGGGCCCCATCTGTGCCTCCTTCCCAGGATGGCTGCACCCTGGCTGCTCCACCTCCCCATCCAACCTCAGGGCTAGCTGGGAGGTGGGCTTTCATCTCCCCGAGTTTGGAGGACCACGACGCAGGGGAGCAGGGAGGGAGGTGCTGACAGTAGTGAGCCCCCAGAGGAAGCAGGGCCAAGAGAAGGCCTGAGGCTGAGCCTTGAGGGGCTGCTCCCGCAGCCAGCTACCCTGAGGTCCCAACCAGAGCTAACAAACAACCTGGGTCATGTGACAGTGGGTGCAGGTTGGTGCAGACAGACAATGGCCCGAAGATGGCAGCCCCTCCAGCCCCCCTGGCTGCTGGCCACAGCCCCCAAGCATCAGTGCAGCATCAGCTCCGCTGGCCCGACGCCCCCAGAACCGAATCTGGAGGGCAGCAGAGGGGCCTGGTCCCAAGAAGGGGCTGCTGGGTCAAGGGCCAACCCTGCTGCTTAGGGTATCCTGCCATCTAGAGGTGAATTTCTGGTGAGACCTGTGAGAGGGGCGCCCCCTCCTGTCTCTCCAGCTCCCTCTACCTGTTAAGGGACCCTTAACAATGGAGTGCTCCTGTCTGCCTGCTGTGGACGTCACAGGCAGGCTCCTCCACCCAAACGCAGGTTTAGTTCCCAGAGAGCTTCCACCTGGAAATGTGATCTCATTTCTAAGTGACCTTATGAAGAAATCAAACCAGAAGTTAGGAAACAGCTGGTCCCAGTGCTGAAGAGGATGCTATGAGAGCACGTGGAGGGCAGCCAGGGAGATGTGCTGCCTTAAAAAGCTACACCCTGAGAAAAGGCCAATGAGCTGATATTCCCTGAGGAAGAGGATGGCAACATGCACACAGATGGAAGAAACACACACGCTAGACGGCGACCAGGCATCAGGCGGGGACAGCAGGGCCCTGGTCTAGGTGGGGCATGTGCTGGCGGAAGTGGACACATAGCAGGATGAGGCTGTGGGTGGAGGGAAGCATAGGGGGCCCAGGCCACAGTCTGCAGGCTAAGGTTTAAGAAGTCTGCTGGCCGCCAGGGCTGAGGCCCAGATGGGAGGTGCTGTTTTCTGAGGGACCCTGACACCTCTGCCCTGGCTGGGGACTGGAGGCCATGAGGGTGGTGGAGTGGGGGCTGGGAAGAGTTGGCCAGCTCACAGGCCAGCCGGCATGATCTCATCACACCGGTGCGCTAATGGACTCCCTGCAGAGACTGAGAAGGCAATGGCACCCCACTCCAGTACTTTTGCCTGGAAAATCCCACAGACCGAGGAGCCTGGTGGGCTGCAGTCCCTGGGGTCGCTTAGAGTCAGACATGACTGAGTGACTTCGCTTTCACTTTTTACTTTCATGCATTGGAGAAGGAAATGGCAACTCACTCCAGTGTTCTTGCCTGGAGAATCCCAGGGATGGAGGAGCCTGGTGGGCTATCTACGGGGTCGCACAGAGTCGGACACGACTGAAGTGACTTAGCAGCAGCAGCAGAGACTGACAGTGGGTGGGGGTGAGTGAGCATGAGCCTGCGGCAGGGTGTGAGCGGGGTGGATGGGAGGAGTGGTCAGGGAAGGTTCTCTGAGGAGGTGACATCCTTCAAGGGCCTGACAGCTGGGGAGGAGGCAGCAGCAGCCCTGTGGGCTCCAGACTGTCAACCTGAGGGCTGCTGCATGGCTGCCTTGGGCCGGCATCTGGGAACTTGGGTCTCAGGAGGTTTCTCACCTTCCTCTGTTCAGAATACCTCACTCACACGTGCTCAGATTGTTTGTGCAAACAGTGCTGTTTGTGCTGAGCACCTGCTTTCCTTTCGGGAGTCTGGGTTTTGGTCCTGGCACACACAGGTGCCCATGTGACTGGCCCTCGGTAAGAAGCTGGGGTGCTGGGTCCCCACAAGCTTCCCTGGGAGACAGCCTCTTGCCCTGTTGTCAGAGCTCCTTTCTGGGGAATAAAGTGCGGACGTCCTGGGGCTCCTCAGGTAGTGCTCAGGAGACACCCGACTTCACCCTCCCCCTCTTCCTTGCTGACAGATTTGTGTCCCTTGGCTGCAGTGCATACAGCTGGGGGTGTGTGAGACATGGGCTGAATCCTGGGAGCGCCGCAAGCCTAGGGGTGGTCCTAGGGACGCCGACACAGTGAGGCTGTGGTGTGGCTGCTGGTGGAGGTGAGCACGGAACAGCGGTTCTGGAGCAATTTCCCACCATCCAGACAACAGCTGAACACTTCTTGGGAGGGAAGCGTCCTGGGCCAGATCTGGGCAGGGTCAGGTCAGCTGTGGGGACACCTCCAGGAGGTAGGGGGAAGAGTCCTGAGGCAGGAAGGACTGCCAGACCCCACCTGCTATGGCCGGAGAAACAAAAGCGCCACCCAAGCAGCCGGAGCCCTCCTGCGCCCACACCAGCCAGAGGAGAAAGGCGAGACCACATCTGCTGGGCCATCCCCAGGCCTGCACAGTGGCCGGGGCCGCCAGCTCCCCTGGGCCAGGCTGCCTTACCCGAGCTGGAGAAGAGGGGCCGGGCCAGGTCCTGTGGGTAGTGGAATCCGGTGAACACGCCCGGGGCGGGGGGTCTGCTGAACAAGTCCAGCTTGGTGCCCACGTCCAGCTTGTGGGGCTCCAGCTGCATCTGCCGGGACAGAGCGTGTATAGGGGCCGGAGGCCGGGCCTCTGTCCTGCTCGCCACCAGGCTGCCGATGAGCTGGACAACAAGGTGTGATGCCCCCTGCTCCGCTGGCCTCGCTCAGTGGGCGGAGAGACAGGTAAGAATCATCCTGACCATGTGTCAGCGATGCAGGGTAACCGAAACGTTGTTGCGTATGGTCGATATAGGAGGTTCCCAATTGCGGCCTTTCGCTCCTGTTTATATGGTCTTTGAAAGCTGGTGTTTTACACTTAAAACTCATCTCAATTTGGATGCTACATTTTCATTACAAATAGTTTAGCTTTTGTAAGTCGAGCTGGAAAAGTACATGCGCACACCCGAGTCTTTACAGTTTTCCAATGGCTAAATTTACCATGAGTGTTAAAATTTAAATGTATTAAATAAAACTAAGATGCCAGTTCCTGGGTCACTAGGGCCCCGGGAGGCACGGGGTGGGCCAAGTCCGTCCTAGTTCTTCCTGCTGTGGTGACAACAGAGGGGTGCCCCCCACCCTGCCTCCTCCACTGCACCTTCCAGGCACCCTGCCTGAGTGTCTGCATGTTAATCCATCATAAATCCCTTTCTATGACTTGTCCTTCGTAACCCACTTCGGGCGTGATGATTTAAAAATACCTTGAGTAAGGGTAACATGTTACCTGAGATGACAGACAAAAGTCTGGAGACCCTTCTGTGATATGGGGTGCAGGGTCCCATCCTGGCCTCCCTCAGCGCCCCAGCCCACTGCCCCTGGCTGCAAGTCCCCAGGCGTCCCAGGGCCACCTCTTCCCTGAATCGCTCAGCCAGGGCATCTGGCATCACCCACTAGGGGAGAGTGGCCTCAAGCTGGGTTCCTCTTTACCACCTGTCCCCCACCAGGAGCATGCAGGCTCCGTGAGCACTTAGGTCCATCTTTGTCCATGGCCCACAGCAGACACTTAATAAACACTTGGGGTAAGGGTAGGGGCCAGGCCAAAGGCCCCCTGGGAGGGCTCGACTGACTGCAGGGAGGCCCACAGGATCAGCTCCTCCCTAACCGTGCCTGGGTCATCCCGGGTGACAGGTGGGAAGCGACTTTGAGTTCCCCATACACTTTTGTCCAGCTCCCCAGCTCGGAACCCTGCTGGCCCGGCCCAGCGCTGGGGCGAGGGGCACATGCGCACACGTGTGGACGCTGGGGAGGGCCTGGCCCAAGAAGGGCGCCCTCTGAGCCGCAGGCCTGGCTGGCAGGACGAGCAGTCCAGCTCACCTTTATCTTCTGCTGATGGTGGTAGATCTGCCAGGCGATCTGCACGTGCACAGCGCACCACTTCCCCGGCTTCTGCGACGGGGGGATGGGCTCAGCCTCGCGGCCAGAACCGTCTCCTCACTCCCCACCCCCAGATCCCTGCTGTCACAGGGCACCCCTGTGCCACCCGAGAGTCCTCCCTGGCCTCAGACCCTCCCGGAAGGTCCCACTGGGCCCCTTCCTCCCAAGGTGAGACACGCACAGGCACACACACAGACCTTACACATGCAAGCACGCACACACTCACCCTGATTGCTGTCCGGTACGGGTCGGACACCTGCTGTCAATAGAGGAGGAAGTGTTAGACCCAGGCTCGGCAAGCAGTCAAGCCCAGAGGGGTTGGGGAGGGGGGACTATGTGAGCCTCGTGGAGCCATGCTGGCCGGACGCCCACCCCGGAAGGAGAGAGGCAAGAACACCACTGCCACCTACCCCGGGGACTTTCTGCAGGAGGGTGTGAACCGCACTGGCCCGGCCTGTTAACTCGAGTGGGTTTGTAGTCTGAGGGGAAAGAGGGACATCGCACGAGACCACTTTGCAGGCTCCGTGCCCAGGTGGCGCGAACCCCACCCCCCAGACCACCGGTGTCTGCCTTGCTCTCCTTGTGGGGCCCTGCACAGTCACCCAAGATAGTCTGGCCTCCCACCACATCCTCCGTCTGGAGGTTTCTGAAAAGGTGGCAGAAGGCTCTGATTGCTGTGCCAGGCGAAGGCAGCCCGCTACAGGGAAGGTGAGCAGAGCAAGGCCGGTCCCTGGTGCCTGGGCTTCCTGCAGTGTGGATAGCCTTGGATGGCTGCTGTCCACACTCCACCTCTGCTCCTCTGCACTGCTCCTCCCACCCACCAACCCTGAGTGCTCCCAGCTGAGGAGAGAACAAGAGAAGCAAGGCTCTCCTGGCCCCGAAGGTCAGGATATTCTGCACTCGGGTGAAGGTCCTTCAGGTGCCACCTGGGATCACAACTGCCCTGAGAAATGCTGGATTGTGGGGGGGCGGTCCTGCAGCCCCTGCCCACCGTGCCCACCCCCTCCCAGGAGCAGCTGGTACCTTGGGCTGAAAAGCACCCTGCAGGGATCCAAAGGGGCCTGGGTGTGGGAGCAGGGCGGGCAGTCCTGGGACGGCCGGAGGGAAGGGCGGGAAAAACTGCAAGAGAAGGTGGGAGGGGTGTTGTTACCTGAGATGACAGACAAAAGTCTGGAGACCCTTCTGTGATATGGGGTGCAGGGTCCCATCCTGGCCTCCCTCAGCGCCCCAGCCCACTGCCCCTGGCTGCAAGTCCCCAGGCGTCCCAGGGCCACCTCTTCCCTGAATCGCTCAGCCAGGGCATCTGGCATCACCCACTAGGGGAGAGTGGCCTCAAGCTGGGTTCCTCTTTACCACCTGTCCCCCACCAGGAGCATGCAGGCTCCGTGAGCACTTAGGTCCATCTTTGTCCATGGCCCACAGCAGACACTTAATAAACACTTGGGGTAAGGGTAGGGGCCAGGCCAAAGGCCCCCTGGGAGGGCTCGACTGACTGCAGGGAGGCCCACAGGATCAGCTCCTCCCTAACCGTGCCTGGGTCATCCCGGGTGACAGGTGGGAAGCGACTTTGAGTTCCCCATACACTTTTGTCCAGCTCCCCAGCTCGGAACCCTGCTGGCCCGGCCCAGCGCTGGGGCGAGGGGCACATGCGCACACGTGTGGACGCTGGGGAGGGCCTGGCCCAAGAAGGGCGCCCTCTGAGCCGCAGGCCTGGCTGGCAGGACGAGCAGTCCAGCTCACCTTTATCTTCTGCTGATGGTGGTAGATCTGCCAGGCGATCTGCACGTGCACAGCGCACCACTTCCCCGGCTTCTGCGACGGGGGGATGGGCTCAGCCTCGCGGCCAGAACCGTCTCCTCACTCCCCACCCCCAGATCCCTGCTGTCACAGGGCACCCCTGTGCCACCCGAGAGTCCTCCCTGGCCTCAGACCCTCCCGGAAGGTCCCACTGGGCCCCTTCCTCCCAAGGTGAGACACGCACAGGCACACACACAGACCTTACACATGCAAGCACGCACACACTCACCCTGATTGCTGTCCGGTACGGGTCGGACACCTGCTGTCAACAGAGGAGGAAGTGTTAGACCCAGGCTCGGCAAGCAGTCAAGCCCAGAGGGGTTGGGGAGGGGGGACTATGTGAGCCTCGTGGAGCCATGCTGGCCGGACCCCACCCCGGAAGGAGAGAGGCAAGAACACCACTGCCACCTACCCCGGGGACTTTCTGCAGGAGGGTGTGAACCGCACTGGCCCGGCCTGTTAACTCGAGTGGGTTTGTAGTCTGAGGGGAAAGAGGGACATCGCACGAGACCACTTTGCAGGCTCCGTGCCCAGGTGGCGCGAACCCCACCCCCCAGGACACCGGTGTCTGCCTTGCTCTCCTTGTGGGGCCCTGCACACTGTCACCCAAGATAGTCTGGCCTCCCACCACATCCTCCGTCTGGAGTTTCTGAAAAGGTGGCAGAAGGCTCTGATTGCTGTGCCAGGCGAAGGCAGCCCGCTACAGGGAAGGTGAGCAGAGCAAGGCCGGTCCCTGGTGCCTGGGCTTCCTGCAGTGTGGATAGCCTTGGATGGCTGCTGTCCACACTCCACCTCTGCTCCTCTGCACTGCTCCTCCCACCCACCAACCCTGAGTGCTCCCAGCTGAGGAGAGAACAAGAGAAGCAAGGCTCTCCTGGCCCCGAAGGTCAGGATATTCTGCACTCGGGTGAAGGTCCTTCAGGTGCCACCTGGGATCACAACTGCCCTGAGAAATGCTGGATTGTGGGGGGGCGGTCCTGCAGCCCCTGCCCACCGTGCCCACCCCCTCCCAGGAGCAGCTGGTACCTTGGGCTGAAAAGCACCCTGCAGGGATCCAAAGGGGCCTGGGTGTGGGAGCAGGGCGGGCAGTCCTGGGACGGCCGGAGGGAAGGGCGGGAAAAACTGCAAGAGAAGGTGGGAGGGGTGTTCCAGGGGCCTTGCCGGGCACTCGGACGTCTTGGGCAGGGGCGCTGGGCCTGGCCCTCTGGTCCCCACCCTGCCATGCCTGCACTAGGTGGGAGGCTACATAGACAAGGTGCAGTCTGACCTCCACACCCCCCACCCTGCCTGGCGATCCCAGGGCACGCAGGGACACTCACGTTGGAATGTCGGAAGTAGGGGCTGTCCAGCTTGGGCGTGTACTTGTCAAACTGGAAGGGAAGGAGGCAGAGAGTGAGGCCTCCCAACCTTGCCGATGCCCTCCATTGGCCAAGCACCCACCCACACTGCCAGGCCGGGCAGCAGCCAGAATGAGGCTGGCGGCCTCCAGCCAGCTGTCCCCCAGGCTCCCTGAGGGTGCTGGCCCATGGCCCTTCCCTGTTCTAGTGACCTCAGCATAGAAGGTGCAGACTCGCCCACCTGGGTGTCTGCAGCCATGACTGGGAGGGTAGGGCCTGGAGCCCAGGGCTGGTGGTCAAGCTGCAGGGCACACTGAGGCCACTGCTAACTGGACAGTGCCAAAGCAAAGTCGGGAGGGGATTCTGCCCACAGCAGCTGGCTTGGGGATGAGATCCTGCAGCTTAGGAACATGGGAACAGTCCTGATCTGCATGGCCCCTAGTCCTGGTCCTCCTGACCTGCTGCCTTGCTGCCAACTGAGACACTGAGGACCCCCACATGGGTACAACTGGCCCCACGGTCATGTGGGCAGGGCTGTTCACCCAAGCCCAAGCCCAAGCCCAGGGCAGGGAGCGTCATGGGACGACCTGGGAGCGGGGGCTGGGGTAACCAGAGGAGGGTCTGGACGGACAGACGGACCGCGTGGGACGGTGTCAGCTGCATGCGTGCAGAGAGCGTCTGCGTGTGCCTGCTGCGCGTCCCGCGCCCGGGCCGCCCCCTCCCGCCTGCCGGCGCGCAGCCTACGCACCGGCTGGGGTGCGGCGTGCGGCAGGAGCGGCGGCGGGGGCGGCCCGGCAGGGAAGGGGGCGAATGTGTGTTGGTGCTGGTGTGTGTGCTGGTGTGTGTGTTGGTGCTGGTGGAACTCCGCCCGCAGCAGAGCTCCCGGGCCCAGGGGGCGCTCTGGACCAGAAAACGCGCGTTCAGCTCTTGCCTGAGCAGCTCGTGATCTACAAGAGAAAAAGAGAGAGACAGAGAGGCACGTCGGCCGCGGGCTCCCGGCGGGGCGAGGCGGATAGTCACCTGGCACTCCCGGTTTCGGCAGGCCAAGCCGTGGTGGCCGCTCGCTACGTGCGGGCCCCAGGGTGGAGGTAAGAGAGGTGCCTGTGACCAAGTACCAATCAGAATCCCCGAATGAGGCTGGCAATACATGATTGGCTGGCTGAATGAGATCAACAGGCTGGCATCTAAAGGCAAGAGAGAACACGGTGAGCCACCCTGGGAGCCTGAGACAGCACTGTCGGGGAGCCCTGCCCATCCCAGCCTCCCCCAGACCATTGTCTTGGTCCCAGTCTGGGGCACTGAAGTGCCCCCAACTGACCTGGGCTCAGACTTTTAGAAAAAAAATGGAGACCCATGGAAAAATCCTTAGTGACCTAAGATCTGGCCATGAGGGGCACTTGCTGGAATCAAACAGCGAGGGAGAGGTCAGGCTAGCTGCAGTTCATGGGGGCCCTCTACCCCACAGTTCAGCCCTGTCCACCCCCACCCCCCTAGCAGCCTAGGGATGGAGGGATGGGAAGAGACACACAGCTGGCCCTGGGAGCCCACATCACAGCGACAACTGAGCAGCTCCAAGTTATACCAACTCCCGGCTCCCAACTGCCCTACCAGGCTTGGCAAGGGTTCAGAATGGAGCAGGGGTTGTGTGTCCATGTACACGTGTGTGTACCCGTGTATCTGTGTGTGTGTACACTGAGGCCCTGGCAGGAAACTTCCCCTACCCTGCACTGGTGGTCTGCTAGGGCGCTGTTATCCTGCTGGGGGTGATCCGGAGGAGCAGGTAGGAGAGAAGTCTGTATCTCGGAGGCCAAGACCCCCTCCTGAGGGGCCATGTCCCTCCCTGCCCAGGGATGAGGAGCCCAGAGTGGAGAGGGAACAGACAGTGACCCTGGCCCACCGACGGCACCCAGACCTACGGCGGGGTGTCCTGGGATGACCAGGCTGTTGGCCGGCAGCGCCGGGGGCGGGGGCAGTGTCGGGGGCGCGGCGAACATGGCCGCCGCGTGGTGCTGGTGCTGGGCCTGCGAGCGGAGCGCCAAGTGTGAGGTAGAGAGGTGGGGGCCCGGCCCGTGAGGCGACAGGGACGCGTGCTTCGCGAGCCCCAGGCTGGCACCGCTGCTGGCGCTGCTGCTCCTGCTGCAGGGAGGGGCGCTCAGTGCCCGGCCGCGCCCCCCCGCCTCCGTGCCGCCCCGCGCCCGCCTGAGGCCACGCAGGCTCGGCCCCATGCCCACCTGAGGCTGTGCCCACCTGAGGCTGTGCAGGCCGTTGTGCGCGGCCGGGCCGGGGCCCGGGAAGGCGCCCGGAGGGAGAGGCACGTGCGTCAGGAGCGGGGCCCGGGGCTGCGAGGGCGTGGGTGGCAGCTGCGGGGCAAGGCGGGGCAGCGCTGGGGCTTCCTTCTTGACCAGCGGGCTGGCCGAGGTGCTGGCAGAGGGCAGGACCGGCGCGGGGCTGCGCACAGGGGCCAGGAAGGGCGGCTCGGTGCTCAGCTCGCGGCTGCGCTCAAGACCCGAGACCTTGGGCGCTGCCCCGGTCTTGGCCTCAGACTTCTCGCCCAGTGTGGGGCCTGCGGAGAGAGTGGCAGGGGTGAGTCTGGGGTTCAGGATCATTTCTGAAGGGGAACTAGGTGGCGCAGAGCCCCTGCCCACAACACCTTGGTATAACCCACCCCTTGCTCCCCTGGGAGGCTACCTGTCTGGAGGGCCAGCCAAGGTGTGCCCTGCACCTCCTGCTCATGGCCATCTCAGTGCAGGGGCTCTTATGACCCCATTTTATGGAGGGAGACTCAAATGCGGGAGAGAGCCAGCTCAATCTGGGCACTGGGCTCCAAGCTCGGCCGCCTTATCTCCCACCACGGTAGAGTCACTTGAGTGAGTGGCTGCTCTTTCTTGACCCACCCAGCTGACCCAGGGCCTAAGCTCTTTTTTGGGTCCTCATCCTGGGGAGGCCTTCTGGATGACCAGCCTTGTCTAGTCTGTTGGGAGAAAGTGGCTGCCTCAGCTCACCACCACCCAGAGCCTCTGCTCCCGAGCTCCAGGCCTGCTTTTGGGCCAAGAGCAAGCCCACTTGCTCATTCTAAACCCTGCCTTTGAAGCTGCTCCAAGCGAGGCCTCAGGTCACGTGCCCAGGGGCCAGGTGGAAAGCATGTGCCAGGGGAGGCACCACCACCCATCGGAGCAGCTCTGCCTTCAGGGGATGACACCCAGTTTTCCAGGAGGAGTGGAAATTCAGGTTACTGAATGTGGTTGCTTCATCTGGCCTGTTGGTTGACTCCACTTCCTTCTCCAGGCCCAGGGGCCCATGCAGGCAGCAGCCATGCAGAGTGACGCGCTGGCCACAGCCTCCCCTGTGGCTGCAGGGCAGTGTGACCCATAACCCAGGCTGGCAGAGAGATGTCTCCTCTGCTAGGGCGACACCTCCCTGCCTTGGGTCTGTTTGCTTAGGAACAGACCTGAGGAGGCGGCCACTGCCACCACTCCCGCAAGAAGGACAGGAAGCTGTCAGTCCACGTGCTCACAGCTGCCCGGGGAGGCTGGCCCTCTCTCCCCTCCTGTCTCTCTCACTTCTCCACACGCAAGGCTCTTGCAAAGTGAGAGCAGCCATCAGAACAGAAAGAGGCAGGCACAGGCCATGGAGACCTGGACAGGACCCCAGGCCTGCCACCAATGCTCCAGCCCGTCTGGAGAGTCCTGGAATCTCTAGAGCCTCCTGCCACTGACAAAACCATGAGCACTGCCACTGATCACCCCCCTCCAACTCTGCACCTCTCTGGACACCTCAAAGCCTTGCCCAGTTCCCTCAATTCTGCTGAATCATAACCTCCAGAACCTGGAACTATGACCTTCTTTGGAAAAAGGGTCTTGGTAGCCATAATCACACTAGGAATCTCCAGGTGAGATCAACTGGGAATCGGGGGTTGAGGGTGCCTATATCCAGTGACGGTGTCCTTCGAAGAGACAAGAGGAAGGGGCCACACGAAGACAGAGGCAGAGATGGCAAGGATGCAGCCAGAAGCCTGGGGATGCCCACATTTGCAGGCAGTATCAGGAGCTGGAAGAGGCAGCAGGGACTCCTCCCCTGGAGCCTCTGGAGGGACCACAACCCTATACACACCTGACTCTAAACTTCTAGTCTCCAGAACTATGAGCCTGTTGTTTAAAGCCACACAGTTTGTGATCATTTGTTCAAACTGGTAACATCCTACATTAACTCTGAAATGTCAGCTGAGCATGCCTGGCTCCAAGGAGCCTCTGGGGGCCTCCTTAACCGGACTCTTCAGCAGGCGTCGGCTCTGCTGCAATGCCTGACTTGAGGAAAGGGCTTCCTGAGCTAGAGGCACGTACAGGCCATGCCCAGCTACCAGGCCAGCAGGACCTGTGGTACACTGGGTACTCCAAGGCCTGTTCTGTGTAGACATGTCCTAAGGGAGCCTCCCAAGCAAAAAGACTCCTTCTCTCTGCTGGGTCCAGTGACACTCACTCTGGGCCACAGCCACGACCAAAAGGCTGGGCTACAAAGGGCTATCCTGGCCTCGATGGGATGGTGCTAACCAGAAGAGCTTTCTGCGATGATGGGCTGCCAGGCACCTGTGCCGTCCCACTCGGTGTTCACTGGCTAAGGCCCGGGTGTGGCTGAGGAGTGAGTCTAGACTGTCTTGTGTTAATATAAACAGCCACACATGTGGTGGCAGCCATGGGGGCCAGTCCACACTGTGGCAGGGACGCTTCACAAGCCAGGAGCTGCTGTCCATCCCTAGAGCATGTACTCCATGAACCTGGGAAGGGCCTGGGAAAGTACATTCCTAATGTCCCCAGGGGGTACAGGGACTCCCCCTCAACTTTGGGCACCACTGCTCCAGATCTATGTGGCTCTGGCTGAGACACCGGTCCTCCTCCCAGCTCCCCGCTTCCTTGTGGCTGTGGTTTGTGTCCCTCAGTGATGGGAACACCTAACTCTAGCCTCAGGCTTTGTACCTGAAATCAAGAAGAGCTAACATGGGGCCTCCAGTTCATTTCAGGACTGTGTCCTGTGCTTTTCTAGAGGCATGGAGTCCAGAGACACACTTACCTTTATCGGCTGCTGGGGCAAAGAGCTTCTCGGAGCCCACAGATGCCTGGAAAAGAGAGGCGGGTCAAGTCAAAGGGACCTACAAGGCTGGGGTGAACCTAGCCCTTACCTCCTGCCCCTGGCACCCAGGGAACAGGTCTGGGCAGGCTCAGTGCATGTGAAGGCTACCCAGCCTGGCAGAACATGTCTTTCTGTGCCCACTGCCCCCCCATAGAAGCGTGACCACACCTAGGTCCAGCGGACTTGGACACAGGTCACTTGGCCTATGATCAGGGACCCAAGGATCCCCCCTCAGCAGGGATGTGGGGGCTCAGTGGCCCTGCTGGGTGGGGAGCCAGGATTGGAGAATCTGGGTGCCTCCCTGCAGAGCCAGCATCAGGAACCTGAAGGCACCCCTGGGCCTGGCACTGGAGGCAGCGGGGTGGGGGGAACAGAGTGGGGATGCCCCCCGCCCCTAGGCTGCAGGCCACCACCTGTCAGGCCTCAGTCTGAGTTACAGGTCTGGGGACCACAGCCACCATAACGCACTGAGTGTCAGGGTAGAGTGGGCCCCTCTAAGTGGGGGCCAACCTGCTTCAGGAAGGAATGTGGCAGTTTCTGGTGGGCCCCCTGACCCTGCTCAGCCTCTCCCTTCCTGGGGAGAGGCCCATGTGTGCACAGCACCTTGGTGAGGACAGTCAGGATGAGGACGTGGCCCTCACGCTGGTTCACAGGCAGAGGCCAGTAAGGCTGTTCTTAGCAGATCTTCTCTCTCTAGTTGGTGGTGTTTTAAAACAGTTTTACTGGGATATGATTCACACACCATACAACATACCCACTGAAAGCATAGAGCTGTGAGCAACCATCACCACAACCTGTTTTAGAAGACTTTCTGCACCCCAAAAAGAAACCACATGCTCTTCCGCTTTCATCCCAATCCTCGCATCTCCCCCAGCCTGGGAACTGCTACTCTGCTCCCTGTGTCTGTGGATGCCCCGTCCTGGACTTCCATGGGGAGAAAGCAGCCAGTGGTTGCTACTGGGGGTCGGGTGACTGAGTACTGAGGTGCATGAGACCCTCTGTGCCCCATAATGGCCACCATTAGAAAAGACAGAAAACGCCTGGGCTTGGTGAGGTTGTGAAAAAACTGGAAGCCTTGTGCATTGCTGGTGGGAATGGGAAATGGTGCAGCCACCGTGGCAAGCGGTGTGGAGGCTCCTCAGAAAACTAACCACAGCATGTGATACGGCAATCCCACTTGTGGGCATCTGTCCAAAGAACTGAAAGCAAGAATAGACATGACAGGTGAACAAACAGATAGAAGATTCAGGTAGAGTGAGGCCCCAAGCGGGCTGGAGCCCAGGTCTGCAGGGAAAAGGTGGGAGCTGCTGGGAGAAGCTCCCTGGGCCAGGGTCACACCAGACCTGCTGACGGAGAAGTGCAGAGGGAATCATGACGCCTTCGCATGAACGCTGCGCCCCTTCAAGCTTCGTGCTGGGGGGGGGCCACCTTCCTAACCCTGCCCAAAAACCCCACACCCCAAGAAAACAGGCAGCAGACACCTTGGAAACAAGCTCACTGAGCCTCAGGCTGGACTGGCACTGGACCTGATGGGAGGCTGCCAACCTGCCCCCTGACCCCCCTGGGAGGCCCCGGCATGGAGGGTGGTTGCGAGGGTGCTCCTCCCCCACCGGAGCTCGGGGGCAGCAGGGAGGCTGTGGCTGTGACTTCTTCCCATAGGTTCCCAGGGTACCCCGCGTGGTGAGCAGCAGCTGTCAGAACGCCTGGATCGGCACCTCACTCAAGGAGACCCCACGGGGTGAGCAGTCCACCTGAGCAGGGGGCATGAGGGGCAGGATGGGGGGGTCAGCAGTGGTGCCCGCCCACCCCTCAGGGCCTGGATGCGGACACCTCATGCCCGTTTGCTTGGAACCAGGCGTGGCCCTAGCTCTGCTGGAGATATGAGCGCGTGTCCAGGTGTGAGCTCAGGTGCCCCCAGAGCCCTGTACCCTCCTGTGAAGGCCCACGAGCCACCTGAACTCCTGGAGTCCCAGGGCCGCCCAAAGACCTCCCAGGGCCTCAGCCTCAGAGAACTGCACCCTCACCATGACCCCAGGAGGGGGTCCCGGTGTCACCCACACTTGAGGCCATACAACTGCTGTAATTATTATTAATAGCTGGTCTCATTAACAGTCTCACAAATTAGTTCTCCACAGAGCAGCCAAGAGTATCTTTCAAAACCAAAGCAGAACAAGTCACCTCAGGACTAAAACAGTCCAGCGCCTTCCTATGGCCTCAAACTATAGTATGCATTTCTCCCCTGGCCCCCAAAGGCCGTGACCAGCTGGCCTGCCTGAGCCCTGACCCAGGGACTTCGGTCAAGTCCTTCAGGCCTTCCCAGACCCCCTCAGTCTGAGGGTGCCTCCCTTGCTGGTGCACTCAGCAGCCCCCAGATGAGAGGAACAGGAGCAGGGGCCGCCGCTGGGCTCTGCAGAGGACACCCTCCTGAAGGTCTTTGTTACCTGTGGCCTTGACAGCCCCCCTGAGCCTGGCCCCGTGCAAGCAGCCCACGGGGGTCCCCAGCACCTCCTGGGGTGCCTGATCACATGCCCTCAGCAGGTGAAACAAATGAGCTAAAGGGCTGAGTCTCAAAGCTACCATTACCTTCCAGGGGTGTGGTCACTGGGCCATCAGGATGGGGAAGGGGGGGGCTACCTCCTGGCAGGTGGTGCCTCAGCTACACCCTCTGTGCCAGCCCTCCCTGGAACCCCCTCCTAAAATATAGCAAGGAATCTCCATTCCACCAAGGCTGATAGTATGGGAAGGAAACAGCAGAGGCATTACTCTGAGAAAGAGAGTTTGTTTCCGTGGGGCACGACTGTCCTAGGTCCCAGACTAGGGGTGAAGGGGTGAGCAGCAAGTTCAGTTACGGCTGCAGGTGCCCTTGCCCAGTCCAGAAGGAGGCCCAGCCAGGCCAGTTCCGGTTCACTTCAATGCCCCAGGCTGGAGCACTAGCTTCCAGAGCCAGGAGGTGGCGCCCCAGACCCTGGGAAAGTCAAGGGAGCAAAGAGGGGGAGTGGAGAGGGGGTGAGCAGCAGCAATGGAGGAGGGTCTTCCCTAGCCCTGGAGACCCCTGGGGTGCTGTCCAGGCAAAGGCAGGAGGCAGTGGGCTGGCCATTCTCCCCTCCCTATCTGCTCGCCACACCACACTGCTCAAGTTAAAGTTCAGTCAGGGAAGTTGAGGGATCCAAGTCCCCACAGGGGTCATGGGCAGGGACCTGGACACTGGCTAGGCACAGCCACACCCATTGGAGAAGGCTCTCAACAAACACAGGATTCCTCCAGCCCCAGGATATCTGGGTCCGCGGCCCAGGTTACAGCCCCCCTGCCAGCACAGGTACAAAGCCAGCCATTGCTGGGACGTGTCCCAGGTCGAGGTCCTTCAGTGACTTTCCTTCCAGGATAAGGGGTCTGGAGCTGGCTAGCTGACCCAAGGCAGGCTAGCAGTCCCAGCGCAACCACTACACCCGTGCTAATAACTTCCCGAGGATTAGCTACAGGGACATGACCAGGCAGCGCGGGTATCCTCCCGCCCTGGCACTGAGCCCGTGTAGGGGGTGGAAGGAAAGGGTCACTTCGGCCAGGGTACAGGTTAGAGGTCCTGTAAAGGGACCAAGAGCGTCAGGGCCAGGACTCACTCCCCAGAGGTAGGCAATCCCAGCTGCGGGCGGAGGTCAAGGCGCGCTTTGTCTGCGAGGATCCGACCTGTGGGGCAGCCTCGGCCCAGACACGCGGCACAACCTCCTCCGGTCGCGCCCCGCCCCAGACAAAGAGCTCCAACTCCTGGCAGGTGAGCGCGACGGGCGCCGGGAACCCGGGTGGCCGAGCCCGCGCCGGGGCGCAGACAAAGGCGCGCGCCCCCCCCCACCGGCCCAACGCCCTGCCCAGCCTACGCCTCGAGCCCCCCCTGCGCCCTGGCCGAGGCCCAGGACCCTCTGCGGGTCTGCCACCACGTGCGCCCCAGAGGCGCAGGCGGAGGTACTTAGGGCTCTCCGGAGCCCGGCTTCCGAGAGTCGGAACTAGCTGAGCGCCGGGGGCCTCTCCGGTCCTCTAGAGGGGGCGGCGGCTCTCTCAATCCCGGCCTCCGAAGTCCCGAGTGCCTCCCCGGAGTCACCTGTTCTCACTCACCGCGCGCGCGCCCTGTGTCCCGCGCTCTCTGCTGACGATCGCCGCTAGTCCTCGGACCAGAGCCAGAGACGAAGCTGGGCGGCATGGACGCCGGCGGCCGAGCGCGGGCCCCTGCCAGCCTTGGACCGTCGAGGTGGCCCCTCTCCCGTCGCGCCCTGCCTAGCTGGAACCCAGGCCGGGGGCGCACGGGCCACGCATGATCCCCACGCCGACTTGGCGCGCTCCGGGATGCTCGCACTGCGCACTGGAGTCCCGGGCGCCGTCGGGCACCGCACGGGGACCGGAGACGGCGGCAGCGGCGGCGGGCGCACTGCTGGCGGGCGCGCAGGCGGCGGCCAGGGAGCGCGGCGGGGCGGGGCGGGGGCGGGGCGCGGGCAGGCCCGACTAATCTAGCCCCGAGGCGTGGATCTGCCCGCGCCGGGCAGCAGGTATGGGTTCAAGCAATAGCCGTGCCATTCCCGCCACCAGGTCAGGGCGCGGTGCCAGCTATACCGTACTATGTAAGGGCTGACAACTCCGATGCTCACGGCAACGAATATGGACGGTTCCTACGCCCGGTTTACAGAGGAAAAAACTCGAGTCGAGCAGCTGAGATTTGAAGGAAGAACAGAGCCCCTACATCTGTCTGACGTAAGCTCTGCCCTCGGTTTCACCATCGGCGAAATGGGGATGCAAAGTGGGAGAAGAGGTGCCAGTAGTTATTGTAATTGCAAAATGCACGGAATACGCCAACCCTGACTACTATTCCGGGGCCACCTCACCACTCCGTGGACCAAAAGAATTGAGATCCAGGGGGAACAACTGCCCCTTTAGAAAGTCGAGTACATGTGTGTTAGTCACTCGGTCCTGTCCAACTGTTTGCGACCCCATGGACTATATGTAGCCCACCAGGCCCCTCTGTCCATGGAATTTTCCAGGCAAGAATACTGGAGTGGGTTGCCATTCCCTGGTGGGTCAGTGGTAAAGAATCCACCTGCCAATGCAGGAGACACGGGAGATTCACAGGTCCATCCCTAGGTCGGGAAGATCCCCTGGGGAAGGAAATAGCAACCTACACCAGTATTCTTCCCTGGGAAATCCCATGGACAAAGCAGCCTAGTGGGCAACAGTCCATGGGGTCACAAGAATCAGACACGACTTAAACAACCAATGCCCCAGATGGATCCAGGTGTATGGGGCAGCACCTTCCACTCCACAGCACACAGATGCAACACCCGGACACCAGCAGCACAACTCCCAATCAAGAAACTTGCTGTTAAAAAAAAGAAATCCATGGAGAGTAATGGGATGGAATGGCTGTGGAACTGGGGGCACTAGGGTGTCAGTTCTGGTGAGGCATCCAGGGACCCACAGCTTACAGCCCAGGTTCAGGGCCTGCATATACCTACCTGCCCCTGAATGATCAGAGGTGGGTCCTTTCAGGAGGGAAGAGCATAGCCATTCAGTTGGGACCATGGGAAGCAGTTCCAGAAGCTGTGCAGGCTGGGCCAGCGGCCACCCCTTTTCAAAACACTGGCAAACACATGCATTTGCACAGCCTGCAAGAAATCTCCAACCTTACAGAACAAATGGCTAATGGTGCCAGCCTCTGCTGCCGCCGCCAATCACTTCAGTCGTGTCTGACTCTGTGCGAACCCATAGACGGCAGCCCACTAGGCTCCTATGTCCCTGGGATTCTCCAGGGAAGAACACTGGAGTGGGTTGCCATTCCCTTCTCCAATGCATGAAAGTGAAAAGTGAAAGTGAAGTCGCCCAGTTATGTCTGACTCTTAGCGATCCCACGGACTGCAGCCTTCCAGGCTCCTTCGTCCATGGGATTAAGGTTGGTCACCCATTAACTGTGAGATGGGGAGATGACCTCATATTGTTTTTGTTTAGTCACTAAGCCATGTCTGACTCTTTGTGACCCCATGGCCAGGCTTCTCTGTCCTTCACTATCTCCCAGAGATTGCTCTCATGTCCATTGAGTCAGTGGACATGCAACCATCTCATTCTCTGTCGCCCCCTTCTCCTGCCCTCAATCTTTCCCAGCATCAGGGTCTTTTCCAGTGAATCAGCTCTTCACATCAGGTGGCCAAAGAATTGGAGTTTCAGCTGCCGCATCAGTCTTTCCGAATATTAGGGTTGATCTCTTTTAGGATGGACTGCTTTGATCTTGCTGTCCAAGGGACTCTCTAGAGTCTTCTCCAGCACCACAGTTCAAAAGCATCAGTTCTTCAGCACACAGTCCTCATTATGGTCCAACATTAATCACAGGGTCCTTACTAGTGGGAGGGGGAGGTAGGAAGACGCTGGCCTGCTGGCTGTGAAGATGAAAGAAGGGGCCAGGAGTGTGGGCCCCTCTCCAAGCTCCGAAACACCACAGATGGATTCTCCTGGAGCTGCAGAGGGACCAGCACAGTCCACTTGACTCCCACAGACTGAGAGATATCAGTGTAGTATTCAGCCACCAAATCTGTGATAATCTGTCACAGCAGCTATCCTCATATCAAGGACCCCAATGAGGGGATGGTATGCAGAAGAACAAGCCCTTGGGCCTCCAGAGCTGCCCAGATGGCCATCAGCAGGCCTGAGTCAGCCTCAGCCTAGTGGGAGCGAGGGGCAATACGCCAGGAAACAGGCAATGAAACAGACAGGGTGGGCAGGCAGTAAAGGGTGACATGATCTGAATGGCAGGTGGGGGAGACGTCCCATGAGGGGCATTTGAGCTGACACCTGAAAGAGGAGAAGGGCCAAGCTGAGGGGAGGTCTGTGGAAGAGTCCTCTGGGGCGGCCATAGCCAGTGCAAAAGTCCCTGGGGCAGGAACAACCTGGCAGGGCCTTCCACAGAGGTGGCGTGGGGGTGCAGGGCCTCGAGGCCATGACAGAGCCCCAGCATTTGTGCTGAGTGGCAGGAAGAGGTGTGTGTGGAGTCTGAGGAAGACAGACGTGATAAGGTCATTAAGAAGGCCTTGCTGTAGGAGCCATCACAGGGCTGGGTGGGATGCAAGGAGCTGGGCTAGGAGCTGCTGTGACAAGCAGGTGTGGGGATGAAACAGGGTGGGACCCCTCCAGACATGGGGACAGGGACTGTTCATGGGAGATGTCAGCCAGTAGCTGGTGACGGAGCTTAGAGCTCCGAGGTGGTGACCTTGGTGCACCAAGTCAGGCGCCACCCCCAACTGAGCAGCTGAATCCTCTGGGCCCCAAAGGCGTTCCATTGCCATGTGTCCTACAGATGAGCAGCCAGGCTGCACCCAGCCTCTCCAGCTACCTGGAGACCCCACCCCTGGCTGTAACAGGTTCTAAGAGCCGGGGCGGAGGTGGGGAGAGCGGGTGGGAACTGAGGGCTGGGCCGGAGCCAGGAATCAGTAGGAGCAGCTAGGAGACTCGCCAGCCCTAGCCCAACCTCATCAACCTGGTAGAACAAGCTCCTGAGTCTGACCAAGGTCTCAATGTTCCCCCTTAGCTCCTGTCTTGGGGTCTCTCCTACCGCTGCCTCAAACCCTGGTGGAGACCCCATCTTCCTGTAATGATATGGCTTCATGTCGAACGTCATTCTTAAGTCCAACATGAGCACTGAGTCCTTGGAAAGGCTGCAATTCTGGCTCCATCCTCTGGTTTGGGAGGAAAACCAGACTTTAGGTAGGACCATCCTTAAGTCCCTTTAGAAAGGAGAGTGGTGTGATCTGAGAAGACCTAAGGAGGTTAGAAATCTAGAAAGAAATGGAGTGGGACTAGATTAGTAGGAAGAATGAAGGCAGCTGTTGGAGAGCACAGGGACGTCTCTCAGACCTTCAGGCCAGACAGATGTAATCCACTTGCGGCCTGTGGTCAGCAGCACCCAGGGTTTGGAGGCCAGCAACGTTCTGTGTCTGGTGTCCTTGCGCAGGGCACATGAAGGCTTTGTCACGGGGTCCATGCAGGTGTGGGGATGAAAAGGGGTGGGACCCCTCCAGACGTGGGGACAGGGGCTGTTCCATGGGAGATGTCAGCCAGTGGCTATCTCTCAGTGGGGCAGGTGGATGCAGGGGTTACAGATGAAGGCCCAGGGGCCATGTGACAGGAACACTTGCCAAGACAGGGCGCTGCATATGTGAGGAGGCCAGTGTGTCTTGGGGGTTGTGGGGAGGGGGGATAGGCTTCCTGGGCCAAGCTTCTCTGCTTTGGTTAGTTCTTGCCAAGGAGCTGCGTGGCCTCACATAGAGGGAGCTCATGGGTGTGCACGGAACCTGGATCCTCTCAGCCAGGCTGGCAGGCTCAGCTGAGGGGAGGGCATGGAGGGCAGAGCAGAGTGCGGCGGGACAGAGTGCTGAGGGACAGAGTGCTGAGGGACAGAGTGCTGAGGGTCTGTGCTAGCTGGGCCTGTCAGTCATCCAGTGTTGGGAAAGAGGCAAAGGCCAGAAAGATCTACAAATGCTCACTAAGAGGAACCAGAGATCAAATTGCCAGCATTTTCTGGATCATCGAAAAAGCAAAGAAGTTCCAGAAAAACATCTACTTCTGCTTCACTGACTATGCTAAAGCCTTTGACTGTGTGAATCACAAGAAATTGTGGAAAATTCTTGAGAGATGGGAATACCAGACCACCTGACCTGCCTCCTGAGAAATCTGTATAAGGGTGAAGACTTAACAGTTAGAACCAGACATGAACAACTGACTTGCTCGAAACTGGAAAAGGAATACATCAAGGTTGTATATTGTCACCTTGCTTATTTAACTTCCATACAGAGTACATCATGGGAAATGTAAGTTGGATGAATCACAAGCTGGACTCAAGATTGCTGGGAGAAAATAACAACAGATATGCAGATGATTCCACTCTAATGGCAGAAAATGAAGAGGAACTAACAGCCTCTTGATGAAGCTAAAAGAGGAGAGTGAAAAAGCTGGCTTGAAACTCAACATTCAAAAAACTAAGATCATGGTGTCCAGTTCCATCACATCATGGCAAACAGAAGGGGGAAAAGTGAAAGCAGTGACAGACTTTATTTTCTTGGGCCCTAAAATCACTGCAGACCGTGACTCTAGCCGTGAAGTTAAAAGAAGCTTGCTCCATGGAAGAAAGCTATGACAGATCTATAAAATATATGAACAAGCAGAGACCTCACTTTGCTGACAAAGGTGTGTATAGTCAAAGCTATGGTTTTTTCCAGTAACGTATGGATGTGAGAGTTGGACCATAAAGAAGGCTGAGTGCCGAAGAATTGATGCTTTTGAACTGTGATGCTGGAAAAGACTCTTGAGAGTCCGTTGGACATCAAGGAGATCAAGCCAGTCAATCCTAAAGGAAATCAACCCTGAATATTCATTGGAAGGACTGATGCTGAAGCTTCAATGCTTCCCTGATGCTGGGAAAGACTGAAGGCCAAAGGTGAAGGGGGTGGCAGAGGATGAGACGGTTAGAGAACATCACTGACACAACGGACATGAACTTCAGCAAGTTCCAGGAGATGGTGGAGGACAGGGAAGTCTGATGGGCTGCAGTCCATGGCGTCCGAAGAGTCAGACACAACATAGTGACTGAACAACAGAGGATAACTAAGATCCCACTCAGTGCTGGCTTGCCCTCCTCACTGACCAGAAAAAGGAAATCCAGTGCAGAACAGCTACAAGGGGGGGTAAATAAAGATTGTGCCAGAGATGTGAGATTTCATGCAATTGAGAAGACCCTTTGGAAAGCCTTGGAGGAGGGAGCTTGGCGATGGGCTTGGGAGTACAGTTGAGTGGATGCATGGCGGAGCTTTTAAGGCAGCGGCCCCTCTGCCATTCTCGGCACTGTGACCACAACAGCCCTCTGCGGTTCGTGCTGTCCACGAGGTGGCTGTGGGCAGGAGGACAGGGCAGCCTGCCTTGGACTGAGTGTGGCCCCCAGAGGCACATATACCCAGGACTTCAGAATGGGGCCATATTTGGAATGAGGGTCTTGGCAGGTAGGATCCAGGATCTCCAGGCAAGCCTCCTAGACTGGGCACCCAAGTCCTATGTCTGCCTTCTTCTACACAGAGGAGACAGAGTCATGCGGGTGTGAGGGCCTGCATGACCGCAGACGCGGAGATGGGAGCCATTCCAGCAGCTCGGGAAGCCTGAGGCCACCAGAAGCAGGAAGGCTCCTCCGGAGGGAGTACAGCTCTGTCCACACCTTGATTCTAGGCCCCGGGTCTCCGTAACTGGAACCCTGAGAGTGTAACTTGCTGTGGATTGAGCTACCCCGTGTGCGGTGCTCGAGTCCAGTGAGCATGAGGTGGGCACCTTGACCAGCCCATCTCTGAGGGCAGTGTGTTCTCAGCCAGTGTCTGAAGCAGGAGCCATGAGCTCTGGGTATCAGGAGCAAGTGCTGGAGGCAGGAGGCAGGCTTGGCTCTTTTCAGCTAGAATAACTGCAAAGCCCTTTCTTTTGGGACTGGGGACTAGGGTCTGGTCTGCAGATCCCTTAGTGGGGTGGGAGGCATCAAGTACAGTGATGCCTCTGGTCCTACTGAGGGGTGAAGGTGGGATGGGGGTAGGGAACAGGACTCACAGGTGGAGCCCTCTTGTGGACGCTAATCCAACTCTCCGCTGTGGCAGGGTTGGGGTGTGAAGGGAGAGGCCTCAAGTCTGGGGGGACGGGATGGGCTGTCTCGGTCTACCTCTAACCCTTGCCCCATCCACCCTATTTGTTCTCAAGCTCTGACTGTGTCTGAAAGATACACTTGTTTTGTGCGCTTGGTCTTCCCTGTGTCCTGATGAATCCCATGGTTCCCACCGGCCTCCCCACCTGCCCCAAGGTAGAGAGACCACCCACCTTGCACGTCTGCACCAGGCCCTGGATGCCCCCAGCCCAGTGAGGCCTCCTCTGAGGCTAGCAGGGCAGATGCGGCGATCTGAAGGGCCCCGGGTCTCTGGATTTTAGCCTAAGGAGACCCATTTTGAACTTCTGACCTCCTGAACTATAAACTTGAGCTGCTTTAGGTCACTGGTGGTTTGCTGTGGCAGCTGTAGGACACAAGGACCACCCCCACCCTTGCACCTCTAGCCCAGGCCTCGCCATCGCCTGCTAGGATCCTTGCAGTAGCCTGACAGTGCCTGACTCTCCCTGGAAATCCCAGTCCTGGCAGATCCTCACTCGGTCCCTCAGGCTCCTTGCTGTGGGTTGGGCTGCAGGACAGACGTTGCTTCAGAGGGTTAGCTGGGGCAGAATTAACCGACGTGGGCAGGGCCCAGGAGGTATGGGCTATGTTTTAGTCACCAGGTCACAGTCCTTGCTGGGATCTATGCACTGCCCCCAGCGCCAGCCCAAGACCCTCAGAGAGCAAAGTGCCAAAGGCTCTTCCTTGGGCAGACCTGTGGGAAGACTCTGGGCAGAGCAGCCCTAGATCCCAGTGCACAGCCCCTCCCAACCCTCATGAAGACACCCCTGTGACGTCGCCCTGCTCCAGCTGAGGTGGGGAGCACTAGCTCCGGGCGCTTCTGTCCCCACAGCATCTGGCCTGGGAGGGGGGCAGTGGTTAGGAGAGAGGAGGGTGGGTGAGCCTTCTATGGACTCTGGCAGGTGTTCTCAGGACTGGGCACATGGAGGAAAACCTCTGTGAGCAGGGGCGATCTGAGGGCAAGCAGGGGCATCCTGCGGGAACTGGGTGCTGAGCATTTCTCAGAGGGTGTCAGCCGGAGATGGCCATGGTGGTGGTGGCAGGGCCCGAGGGGTGGTGCCCCATGATGGCAGCAGAGAGCATGCCAGGCACTGTCTGAGCTGCTGTGTGTCAAGTCTGTGTGCCCTTTCCTTGTCATCACAGGGGACCTGAGGGGTAGACCTGCTAAGCCTCATTTCAGAGATGAAAACATGGGGGTTCAGAGAAGGCTGAGCCTGGACTGGGGTCTGTGCTCACTGCAGACTGAGGGCTTAGAAGCAGCAAGGCTGATCAGGGGCTCTGGAAGAGGACGTGCTGGGGTGGGAGAAGGGGTGGGTGTTGAAGTAGGGGTGAGAGTGGGGCTGGGGATGAGAAGCTGGCCAGACCACCTCAGCAGCCAGCACCAACCCCTGGAATCCCTGCCTCCACCCCAGGCTGCAGGAACCACCATAACCCCTAGTTGACAACATTTAGTCAGCTGAGGGGAGGGCACCCAGGACCAGAGACACTTCCCAGCTGCTCTGCCCTCTCGCCACCTTCCTAGGATGGTCTAGACCACGGTGACCCCACAGGGCATCTGGGCCAACTCACTTTGGACAGCACATCCCTGACCTCCCCCATGCCCACACCCGCACCTCCTCTATCCACATGTGACTCCCATTGCTACCTCCACCTCTCCGCCCCTGCCCCACTCACCTGGCCCAGACCAGTACGCCTGCCATGAGGCTTGTCATTTGGACCCAGGTGTGCGCTACAGGCCTGCCCTGACCCTGCTCACCCTGCCAGGCAGCCTCTGAATCCTTTCCACGCTTGCTCACCTGCTTACAGGCTGAGCTGTGCTAAAGCATGAAGCCTGCAGCAGAGAGGCTGGCCGTCTGTCCATCCACAGCTCCAGTCCAGGCAGGAGATGTGTATAAGAGACAGGGGATGAGAAGCTGGCCAGACCACCTCAGCAGCCAGCACCAACCCCTGGAATCCCTGCCTCCACCCCAGGCTGCAGGAACCACCATAACCCCTAGTTGACAACATTTAGCAAAGAGCCGAGGCTCAGGGGGTGGAGGGCTGGCTGTGGGAGTCTGGCCCTCAAGAGGACCCCAGGGCCCCCAGCCAGCTGCCTGACTGCCCCCTCCCAGGTCCTGTTCCTGCAGCCCAGCACGGGGAGCATGTCCTGGTTGAGTCGGGAACGGGGCGGGGGGCGGGTTGGGGGGGCAGCTGAGCCTGGCAGACAGGCCAGACAGACAGCCAGCCCTCCAGAGAGAGCTAGGTGCTGGCCGGCCAGCCACCTCACTGGGCTGCTCAGGCAGACGGCAGCTGGCCAGGCAGCGGGTTGCCTAATGAGCCCCACACAATTTTTCACCCCATATTTTTCCAATAAAAAAGCAGTTAGACTCCAACCACAGCCATCTGGCCGCCGGGCTCCAGAGCCTCCTGGCAGCACGGCCGCTTTCCTCGCCAGCAGTCGGGTGCCCAGAGCAGGACTTGGGGGC
Source organism: Madoqua kirkii (assembly GCA_006408675.1). Taxonomy (NCBI): domain Eukaryota; kingdom Metazoa; phylum Chordata; class Mammalia; order Artiodactyla; family Bovidae; genus Madoqua; species Madoqua kirkii. The sequence continues at coordinate 64,399 of SJYC01070750.1, read as the reverse complement.
AGTGTGGCGAAGCATGTGGGGGATTATGTGGGGGGGAGCCACATGTTTTGGGGCAGTGAGGGGGGCCTGAAGCCTGGGGCATGGGCTGCCCCCAGGGCAGGGCCTGGTCCCTCAGAAGGCAAGGCGGTGGAGAGGTTTTCCATCTGTCTGTCTGGGTGTCAGCCTCAGGGGCTGGGCTGGTCTCTGACTGTCTGTATTTGGGAGGCACAATGTCCTTATTGTGTTTGCACCTGGAGCTAGAGGCAGAACCCAAGGCTGATGAGGAGGGGCAGGTGGGCTGGCAGGAGCCTGGGGTGTGGGGCAAGGTGGGAGGGACAGGTCCATCCAGCCTCAGATACTGGAGCAAACTGGCCAGGAGAGATGGGCCCTGGACCTTCCTACCGTCCTACCCTCCCTGCCTGCCATGGTGTCGCCAGCACCCAGCACGTGGGTGAGTCAGCGTAGACAGACCCCACCGGCTGCAGCCTCTCACTCTCCTGCCCCACCTGCAGGCCCAGCTTGCTCCTCCTTCACTGACCCCTCCTCCAAGAGCAGCCCAAGTGGCTTCCAACCAGCTGCTTCAAATCTGCTCTGCACCAAGGAAGGTGACAGGTCAAGCTTGTTCCAACTTGTCCTGGGAGGCACCCCCGTGGGTAAGCAGGGAGCTGCCCCTGGCCCGTTGGCTGCCAGGCTCCAGGGGAGGCCAGGGCACTGCTGTAAGTGGACGCTGTCCTCCATCCCGCTCATGCTCTTGCAGACTCCTAAAGGCAGGACTTTGGCCGTCCTGGACATGCTATGGAGACATGTGGCCTTCCTCCCATCCAGCTCCTACTGGCTCTGCTCCTGGAGGAAAGCAGTCGGAGCACTGCCGGGGGCGAGGCCTTCTCTCTGCTCTAAGGAGGGGGCCTGCCACAGGCCAGCCAAACTGAGTGGGGGAGGCGGATGGTCACTTTGGTTGAGGTCCCAGGTGAGTGTCTGCCAGGGCCCTCTGATCTGTGCCTGCTTTTTGATGGTTCCAGAGGAAGTTACTCATCTTCCAGAAACCCAGCTCGGGCAAACGACAGAAGGCACTCAGATCTCTCTGGTTATCCAAACTCTCCATACCCACCACCTCAACTCAGAACCAAATAGCCTTGAGTAACTGGGTGTCCGGGCCACGGACGAAACCAAGAAGTCTGAACCACAGTTGATACCCTTGGTGCATAATTAGTGTCCCCAGGGAGCACTGCCAGGGTAAAGCTGTGTGGTAGGGATCTCCCAGGATGGTGGCTCCCCATAGGGCTTGGAACAAAAGCTGAACTTCTTGCCATGATTATTTTTTACATTGTGACCCCTCTGAGCTCATCCTCTCCCTCCTTCTGTTTTGGCTCCACTGGACACTTTGCACCAACATCATCCCTGCCTCACCATGGAGGTAATCAGTCACTCTGTAAGATCAATGGTGTGAGAAGAGGGAATGCAGATGAGATGGCTGGTGTTAGAACTGCCCTCGAGGATTAAGTGGTGACTGTGAGGAAGGGCTTCCCTAGTGGTTCAGATGGCCAAGAATCTGCCTGCAAATGCAGACCTGGGTTCGACGATCCCTGGGTTTGACAATCCCTGGGTTGGGAAGATCCTCTGGAGAGTGGAATGGCAACCCACTCCAGTACTGTTGCCTGGAGAATTCCATGGACAGAGGAGTCCAGTGGGCTGCAGTCCATGGGGTCGCAAAGAGTTGGACATGACTGATCGACTAACACTTTCACAAGGAAGAAGCCATTTGCCAAGAATGCCAAGTAGAAAGAGGAACCTGATGACTGCAGATGGGCCATGCCAACCTAGAAGGCCGACATCCAGGCCTTTAGGTGAGAAAAAGAAACTACTAAGCCACTGTTAAGTCCAGTTTCCATTACAGAAGTAATAAGTTTCTGAACAGATCTGGGGCCCAGTCAGTTCTGACCATGCACATCCCCGTCCCCGTGGCAGAAATACCAAGATTCAGCCATGCTCGTTGGTGAATACCCTGGGCCCTAAAGTGAGCCCTTGTCCTAGGTGACCGCTCTGCGAAGCCCCACAACCTCCTCTCCATCAGGCAGCTCATGGGGCTCCACCCAGGACTCCTCCAGCCTAGGCTGAGTGGCACCACTGTCAGCTGCACGAAATCTCAGCCCTGGCCTCTGGCCTCCAACTCAAGCTGCCCAGGGACACACTTGAGTGTCACAGGAGACCCACACGCTCATGGAGAAGGCAAACTTGGGTGACGTGGGAGGAAACCTGTACCTTTTCCTGGCTTACCGGCCAAGGGGCTTTCTAAAGCATGACGGCTCTGTCCACTTCTGCGGACGCATCTCCTTACAAACAGCAGCAGACAGGCTTACTTACTCTGTGCTAACTCGCTCACTGTAGCCCCATCAGTCATGGAGCAGGTGGGGGCACGGGGGCATGGAGAGTGGGCGGCTTCCCTCTCCCTCCTCTGACCTTGGCCAGCCCTGCAACAGAGCCAGGGGCTGTCGCAGGCGGGACTGGGTGTGTCCCCGCATCACCCAGCAGCCCATTCAGGACCCGCCACTGCGGGCCCAGTCAGCCTGAGGAAGGCTGGACTCAGCCCGTCCTCCTCAGGATCCCCTGAGGCCAAACACAGAACCCAGCCAGTTCCTGCCAACAGGAGGCTCTGGGACTCGTACCCTGAACTTCTCAGAGACCCCCCCAGAGTGGAGTTCTTACCTCAGGCTGCACAGGGAATCACCAGAAAGAACCACAGGTTCCAGACCACCCCTAGACTTGGCCAGAGTGAGCTTCTGGGCCAGCTCGAAGGTGGGTGTGAGTGTAGAGGAAGCCAAAGCCACGGCCCCCCGAGCGCCCTCGGTCACAGCCCACCATCCTTGATGCTTGGAGCCGATGGCCCCGTGCAGTTCTCGGTGTGTGTGCTCGGGGCGGCCGTTGCGCTGGGCCCTGGCTCTGCCCTTCCAGCCCCTGGTCTCCACTCCCAGGGTCCTGCCTCCTGCAGGATGGTGGACCAAAGGATGGAGGGAGAACCCTGCCAGGGCCAGCGCTGACCAGGCGGCTCTGGAAGGCGCAGTCAGGAGCCTCAGGGTCTCAGAAACCCCGTTCCCACACCCTCCCTCAGAGGGCCCTTGGCTTCAGAGCACTTTTCCTGCAAGTTGGTTTTAAATGAGAGGAGGTGCTGAGGGCAACAGGCCAATATGGCCCTCTCCCAGGTGCTATAATCTAATTCATTAAAGGCATCAGGAGTGATAGCGCCTGTGGCAAACGTGGCACCTGCCCCGGGGTTCACCTCGCCAGCGCCCACCACACCCTGTCTGCTCACAGGACAGCTGAGGGGAGGGCACCCAGGACCAGAGACACTTCCCAGCTGCTCTGCCCTCTCGCCACCTTCCTAGGATGGTCTAGACCACGGTGACCCCACAGGGCATCTGGGCCAACTCACTTTGGACAGCACATCCCTGACCTCCCCCATGCCCACACCCGCACCTCCTCTATCCACATGTGACTCCCATTGCTACCTCCACCTCTCCGCCCCTGCCCCACTCACCTGGCCCAGACCAGTACGCCTGCCATGAGGCTTGTCATTTGGACCCAGGTGTGCGCTACAGGCCTGCCCTGACCCTGCTCACCCTGCCAGGCAGCCTCTGAATCCTTTCCACGCTTGCTCACCTGCTTACAGGCTGAGCTGTGCTAAAGCATGAAGCCTGCAGCAGAGAGGCTGGCCGTCTGTCCATCCACAGCTCCAGTCCAGGCAGGCCAGGACACACCAGGCAACTGATGGCCACACACCTCACAGACCTCTTGATGGAACCACGCTCCAGTTCACAAAACCTTGCGCAAACAGCGCTCAGCAGCCCTCCGCCCGCCTCTCACCAAGTGCCCTTACGCGCACTGCTCTCATTGCCTGGACACACGTGCCCCATGGTGCTCAGTGCCAGCCCCCAGGCCCCCCCCCCCGAGGGCCAGGGGCTCCATCGCGTCAGTGCAGCCACCTCCTGCCAGTCTCACCATCTAAGATTCTTCAGGTGAGCTGTTCACTTGTTCACTAAAGATGGTGCAGCCAGACTCCCTGGGTTCCAGCTGTGTGGCCTTGGGCAGGTTCCTTACCCTCTCTGTGCCATATCTGCATCGGGTAGTGGCGGGTCCTGCCCCATGGTGCTTTGAGTGAGTGCCAGGTGTGTGCACCCACTGAGTCTCATGCCCGTTGCTGCTTTTCCAAGTTGAGAGCCAGTCCCAAGTGGTGCCCCCAACTGTATCCCTGCCCATAGAGCTCAGCACACAGTAGGTATTTTGCAAACAGCTGCTGAGCTAAGAGCTCTTCTTCTGCCCCCCAGGACACAAAGGGCCCAGCAGATGACCAGGACCAAGGACTCCTGAATCCCATGGGCCAAGGGAGGCGCTGTGGAAAGGAGTGCAGAAGGATGCTGGCACTGTGGGAGGGCCCCTCACTGTCCCTGTGCTGACTCCCCACTGCATAAACCCCGAGACAGTGGAAACTTCACTGTTCTTGAAAACCAGGGACTGGGGGGACTAGGAGGAACCAGGCGCTGCTGCTATTAGCACAAGTGTCTGTTTGGGGTGATGTTTACCACCCCCAGCCTGGAAACACTGGGGGCTGCACTTGGCCCAACAGAACATGGCCCATGCTTTGCCCACGGTGCCCCCACCCCAGGGAACCCTGGACTGACAGCTGCAGACAGGCCAGGAGCTGGGGTACAGTCCTGCAGTCCCAGGGAGCCTGGGCGGCACCCCAGCATGACGTCCTCGGCCTCCTCAGCCAGGCCAGGCTGGCACCTCCACACCCGGGAGGCCACCCCCAGCCTCCGCATGCCCCTCAGGAGAACCACCACCTTTCTGCCTGGTCTCTGGGGCCCAGCCTGCCAGGAAGCCAGGTCAGCAGGAGGGGCAGGTGAAGTGTGTGTATGGGGGTGCGGCTTACCTTGTCATCCCCGTCGCTCTCGCTGTCACCTGCAGAGGGGAGAGAGAGAGAGGGGAGTCAGTGTCCCACAGGCAGGCTGGTCGCTAGTGGGTGAGAAGGTGAGAGTGTGCGCTGCGGGCAAGGAGGGCCAGAGGCTGTGGCTCTGGCAGACCCCCACCCTGACTTGGGGCCTCGGGTCTGGGGTGGGGGTGGCCCCAGCCAAGGGCCCACGTAGCAGAAGCTGGGAGGGATCTGGGGGCCCCTGGCAAGCTCTGGGTCAGAGCTCCATTGAGACCCTGGTGCGGGGGAAGGGCACGGGTGTAGGGGAGGCAGAGGCGAGACAAAGGAGAACACGTGATTGGGGAGACCAGACCAGCCACCGTCCCAGGCCCGAGCGGGCCCAGAGCCAACAGGTAACCCCAGGAAACACATGGAGTAAACCCCACTCCCCTCTGGTCCCCTCCCAGGTGCTCAGCTCCCTGGGGATAAGATGAGAGGGGCTCCTGAGTGACTATGAGGCCTATGGACCAGGGCTCAGGGGAGACGTAAAAGCCCAGCCTTGGAGCAACAGGAGGGCAGGGGTGGGGGAGGTGGCTGGGATGCCTGCTCCCACTGCCCGCTACACATGTGAGAGCAACTGGTTAAGCAAAGATTGTGACAATCGTGCAAATACATCTTTGTTTTCAGTTCCCAGTAAGCACAGAGCTCTTAGAAACTACAGCAATTTCCCCCCTAAAAGAATATAAAGGAAAAAGAAGCTCCTCCCAGCAGCTGTAATTGTGATGTGTTTGTGTCAAGTGAATTATATTGCTGAAAATAAATCTCCCTGGAACTCACAGGAGGCTGATGGGACCCTGGCAGACATGTGGGGGTGTTCCTCAGACACATGCTGCTTCTTGTGGGGAGCCCAACCCAGATCCACTCAGCAATGGGGCACACGCCCTCCATGCGCTAGGCTAAGGGTTAGAGTGGTACAGTGAGAGTTCAGAGTTGTGCCAGCCTGCCTTGGGCTTCAGCGCGGTGGGAAAGTGACCCTGGGGATGGTGGGGACCCCAACCTGGAGCCTGTGGCACAGGGATTGGTATTTGGGGGGATCTTCCTGAAGCTGAGCAGCTGCATGGACCCTCTGCCCCTCTGACGTGCACCCTGCAGAGCCTGATCCGAGATCTCTGGGGGGTGGGGTGGGGGGCTCCCTTCACAAAGGCAGAAGGGGCTGTGGGCCCAGCTTCCTGGCTGGACAACCATGGCAAGAGGGCCCTGGCCCTCGGGGCTGGCCAGCTCTAGTGGGGTGGCTGACACCTGGGAGGCAGAGCAGGAAGGTGAGGAGGGGAACATGGGGGGTGAAGCTGGAAAGGTGAGCAGCCTGAACACGCAGAGCTTCATGTGCAGAGCCCGGACCGCGCTCTTAAGTGTGCAACCATGTGACTGGCACTTTAGGAGAGAGGGGTGGAGGGAATAAGGGGTCGTGGCCTGTGGGGAGCGGGGCCTGGAGAAGGGCTGGCACAAACCGTCTCTGATCCTGCAGAAACAGCGGAGCTGCCGGAGACCCCCAGGCAGGCTTCTTTATGCCTAATCAGCAGCACGGAGCCCCTGAGGTGGAAACTGCGATCCCACCATGCCGTCAGAAGGCTGGGTCTAGGGCACAGCACACCTGTCCCTCGGCTCCCCGGGAAGCAGCCCCAGGCCGGGTTTCACAGCCCTCCTGCACCTTCGGATGGGGACCCTGGTGACAGCTAAATGATGTGACATTGAGGGGGGTGAGGGTGCCTGCCAGCGAGCACACGGAGCCTGTAATTAACCAAACAGCTCACCGTTTTCAGCCAGCACAGGCTGCGACGTAAATGAATTCACGTTATTAAGTCCTACTGAATTAATGTTTAACTGCAATAGAGTTGGAATTGAATGAGGCAATTAATCAGGACAAGGAGGGAAAGAGCCACATCTGTCTTGCGGGAGCTGCCTGAGCGAGGCGACCTTCATGGGGCTGGGCTGGGCGGCCCTGGAAACTGTCACCCTGGCGTGGGTGGGGGTCCAGGCAGGGAGCCCACAGAGCAGCGGACAGACCCTAGGCAAGTGCTGGGTGTGCAGGGAGTGCAAGACACGGCTCCGGGGCAGATGCCTGCTCCCGCTGCGGTGCAGCCTTGGGCAAGTGCCGTGACCTCTCTGTGCCTCAGATATGCTTCTGGAAAACAGTCAATGGCCCACCTACAGGACTGTTGTAAGGCTTATATGAGTGAATACGTGCAAAGCTCTAGGGCTGGGTACATACTCATTACTATATACAGTAAGATGGTATTTTTCACCACCACCACCACTCAATGTAATTACTGTTGTCTTCCAACAAGGATAAGAATGAGGGCTTCCCTCCCCTTTGGAATGGCTGAAGGCCCTAACCCAGGGAGTTTCAAGGTGTCTCTCAGCCCTGGAAGTGCTGCCTCATGTCCCTCACCGTAATGGCTGGTGGCTAGACGAGGAGCCCTATTTGGCCCATATGAGAGCCCAACGTCAACCCCAACCTTCCCTGCTGGCCCCTAATTCCAATCCCACTCAGCAGAAACCACACCCCTCTACTGGCCTACCAGGTCCTCCCAGCCTAGCCAAGCCAGCAAACAATGAAGCGGTAGGACCATTCGTCCAGGGCCATCCCCTATGCCCATCTGTCAGTCAGCCCAGGGTTAGTCCCAAGTGCACCTCAGCTCACCCAAGGGACTTCAGGCTATGTCAGCTTGAATGCCTGGCACCCAGGTGACTCTATAGAGCGGCTGGGGGGAGGCACCCTGCTGGGAGCTCATGACCACCCAGTGTAGGCCAGACACATATGTGAGCTCTGGGTCCTGCATCACAGAGCCCCAAGCTCAGCTCCTCCACGCCCCAGGCCACCACGTCACTCTGCTAACAGATGTGACCTGCAATGTCTGAGGCCATTGTGTGTCACCCATGTTCACAGAGGTGATATAACAAGGGACACGTGGTACGTCCCAGGCTTAACTGACAGCCTTCCCTGATCCCCATCCACGGGTGGACAGGCCTTGAGTCAACGCTTAAGAAGCCAAAAGCTAGATGAGGCTTCCGTTGTCCTAATGTTTAAAAAAGAACTGCTGCCAACATTTGAAAATCTGGAGATTCCTCATGAAATCCTGCCTCTTACTGAGAACGGGGAGCCACGTGCCTGGATGACAGCTCTGCCCAGTGCTGGCGGGGCTCCACTGTGACCCCACCCTGCCTCTCCTGACGTCGAGGCCCAGAGTGCTGGTCCTTGTCACATGCTGGGAACATGGCCACACAGAGGCTTCTGGGGCCCGATCCTGGGGCTCTGTCCCGACTCCTCCACTCACAGTGATGCTGGCCACTCATTTCATTTCTTGGAGCCTCAGTCTCATCTGTAGAGATGAGGATGAGGGGTTGCACAGTGGGGTGGGCTTGGGGTTCAACAAGTCACTGCACTGGAGCGCTTAGGATGGCAGCTGACCAGCAGGCTGAGCTCTGTGATGTGCGCTGCTGCCACAGCCGTATCACCTCCTTTGCTGTCACTAGCGAGCTTCACCTTCATCACCTCGGTCAGTGTCATCACCTTCGCCACGGCCGCCTTCACCATCACCGTCATCTCCATCATCACCCTCGTCACCTTCACCATCACCACGGTCTGCCCCAGGCCCTTCCTGCATGTTATCCGACCAGCCAGTGGAGGCACCCGAGTCCTCCTTGGGGCCTGCACACAGACACCCTCACCTGATAGTGCCTGCTCCCCCGGGCATCGCACAGGAGGTCTGCGGGGCTTAGCCTTCATCGCCGAGTCCCTTCCAGAAATCTAGGCAGCTGTCTGCATGGGGTGAGGGCTGCTCATCACCCTCCACAAACTGACACGGTCGTTCAGCAGCCACAGAGACCGGCCTTGTTCTCTCAGCATGAACGTTAATTACCGTGTCACAGCAGCACGAGGAAGGCTGCCGGTCTCCCACTCCTCAAACAAAGGCATGAAAAATTCATGGGCAGGGAGACCTCGCTGCTGAGCCTGTGCTCCCAGCATACGTTCTAGAATCCAGGGCTGGCCCAGAGTCACCTCTGGAGGCAAGTAGGGTCCCTCCATGTGCAATGGAGACAGAGGGTCTGCCCTGGGGGCAGAGTGTTTAAGACCACCCCTAACCCAGCCTCCATCCAGAGGTCAGAGGGCCGAGGGGCAGTGTGGCCTGGCGCTTGGGGAGGAGGGGGAGGTGGGCCAGGTCCCTGTCCCAGCAGCAGAGCCTACACCGTGCAAAGGCCCTGGAGGCCCTGCCTACAGACCTGCCAGGGGGCAGAGGGGGGCCACACCTGCCCCCCCAGCCTGGGCTGGGTTCACTGTGGGCACAGTCACCTGCAAAGGCCTGAGCAGCTGCCAACCAGAAGTCAGCAGGATCTGTGGTCTGTGTGTGAGTAGAAGGCGACAGGACCTTCTGTTCAGCCCACCTGGGTGTGAGGGGAGGAAGATCTGAGCCGCTGCACAGTGGTGTTGACCCCTGCCCTGGGCCACAGCCATAAGGCTGGAGGTGTGCTGGGGGACACCTGGGGAAGCTCAGGTGACATCGGTCCTTGGTGCGGGCAGTGCTCTCTGGGCATGTTCTCATGTGTGTGCCGAGACATGGGAAGCCGTGCCCTGAGGCTTCTCAGACGTGAGCACCTGGCATCCAATCCAGTGGTTGCTCTACCCGAGGGTATCTTGCCAGATGCCCTAGTGAATGCGTGGCTCCTGAAGAGTCGGACGACCGGCCGTGAGGCCACATGGTGCCACACGTGCGTGGGGCCCAGGAACAGTGTCCATGTGGGCAGTACACGTCTGTCTTCAGGGCTCCCGGCCTCCTGTGGGCCCGCACATCAGCCCCAGCTTATTAAACATCCTGCTTGTTGGAGCTGCCTTGGAAGAACTAGGAGAAGAGCGGGCCTTAACCCTCTAGGGAGCAGAAGAACGCCACCCCCACACTGAGCGGAAATCCATCCTTCTCTGCTGATACAGGTGGAGGTGTCACCTTCATTTCTGTTGCAAACGCTCCGCGGGGAGGCACAACACATTCCAGTTAAGTGATTCAGCAAAAACACAGAGCCAGATGAGGAGCGTGAACCCCAGGCGGGCAGCAGCCTGGGAGGAGGCTGCGCTAATTGCCACCCAGAGTGGGCTGCAAGGCTGCTGTTCATCCTGTATGCTCACCTCCATCTTGGGAGTGAGCACTGCAGCTGAGTCTCAGCCAGGCTCCCCGGCCCTGTCAGGAGGAGACCCTGGGGGCTCTTGGGGGTGGGGGTGGCCAGCAGGGCAGTGCTGGGGCCTTCGCTGTCCCATCTATGGACCAGGGCAGCCGTGGTTGTCAGTGGCCAGGTCTGAAGTACAGGGCGGTACAGCGGCGGGCGTCAGGCACACGGCTGGAGAAGGCTGCAGCCACCCATGCCCACTATGGTATAGGCCCACTTCATGAGATGAGAAGGCAGAGGCTCAAAGGGTAAAGGGATTTACTTCTGGCCATGTGGCCAGTGAGCAGGGGCCCGAGCTGGGTCTAAGCCCCAAAAGACCCTGCGCCACTACCCACCCTCCCCAGAACCCAGGCGAGCCCTGGGGCTACGAGGTTGGCAGGAGTGGGGGCAGGGGAAAGGCAGGGGCCTAGAAGACCACAGGACTCGGGCTGAGGCTGCGTTTGCTCACTGGGGTTGCTTCTCCACACTTCTCGAGTCCCCACCACAGATCACCTGCTTACAGATGGGGAAACTGAGGCAGAGCGACTGGAAGCCCTCCCAGGGCATGGATGGAGGGTGGGTGAGCAGGCTCCTAAAGCCATGATCTTAACCTGGCCCATGTGGTCAGGGCCCATGCCAGTGACTCCCTCGTGGCAGCTGAGACTAGACAGAGGCCCCGTCCTGCCCCTGGCCACCTCAACCCAGGAACTCCTAATTAGGCAGGAGATCTGGATGGTGGATCCTGAAAACCCTATTCTTATTTACTCAGCTAATTCACTTTTTATGACTGTTTAGACTTCAAAGCAAAACAAAGCACTAATTACCCAATTAATGAGCAATTAAGTTACTGCATCCTAATGGCCCGGGGCGCAGCTTCCTCTGTGAGCAGAGAAGGTGAGGAGGAGGCTACCGAGCAGGGATGCATTGGGGGGAAATGCCATCTGTCACAGGCAGGGGCAGAGAGGACAGAGGGGCCCAAATCTGTCCAGGGCAGGTGCCCCTTCCACACTGCCTGCCTACCTGCCTGCCCCACGGCCCCTCGGGGCCAGAAGAGCAAGCCCTACTAACCCATCCATCCAGCTGGGCCTCGGCCAGTGGGGCACTCATGGAGGGCAGTAGTAGAATTCTGGGGCCACAGAGGCCACCAAGCCTGGCTGAGAAGAGCCGGCCACCAGGGCAGTGGGTTTCATAGGGCCTGAGGGACAAGAGGCTGGGGACCCTGCTCCTGCCTCCAGGGTCTCTTCCTGCACATTCAGATGTGGCTGACAGCAGCCTCGGAGGGAAGCCCACGGAGACAGTACGAGGCTTGGTGGAAGCCTGGAAGCATCTCAGGCCCCGAGCCTAGGATACTGAGTGGCCAGTATGTGGCCTGTCCTCAGAGGGCAGAGTCTAGTATAGCTGGTGCCTGGTGAGAGGGGAGGCTGGCAAGAAAAAGCCAATCCCCCCAACCTGGAAGAGAACTCTGGGCTTTGTCATGCCTGGCCATCGTGACCCGCCGGCTGCCACACCCCCCTACCTCTTCTAGGCTGCCTTCCTTGCCCTTCCCTGAGCTCTGTGTGGAGCAGCACCCCACACAGCGCTAGTCAGAGTCCAGACCTCATGCTGCAGCCAATCTTCAACTAGCTGCTAATTTATTTAACATCAGCCTCCTTCTATTGAAACCCAAGTTCCCTTAGAACAAAGATCTCATTCCTGCAGTCCAGAGCAGGTTGGGAGTGAGCAACTGAATGAATGACTCAGGTGGGCACACAAAGACCCTGGACAGTGGAGGCCGGGAATGACTGAGGGAATATATGAATGGTTCTTGCTCTGACCACTGACCAGTCCCACTCTCCTCCTCCCCTCATGGGGTCTCCAGGGGATGGAACCCAGAGGGGGCTTTGGGTGTCACACAGAATGGGGTTGCTGCTTGTGGTGGGGGCCAGCCCCACAACACTGCCTTGTATTTCACACAATTCTGGAATGTTCTGTCAGACAAAGTTCCTGAAGCTGAATACCTGCTTATCACTGGAGCCTTGACCATAACTGCTATGAAAAACACAAAATTATGTTTCATTTTCTCTGGGTGCAGTTCCCACAGACACCAAGGAGAACAGGGGCATAGTCCTGCTGGTGACTTCACCAAGAGCATGCATTGGGAGCACCCCATGGCCACTGCTCCACACTGGAACCCAGGCCTGGCCCTCAGAGCGTGAATGAGTCATTGTGCCCCATCAACTTCTCCCCCATGACTGCTCAGTGCTGCGGCTGACACCCGCCTCATTCCTAGGGCAAACATGTATCCAAATCTCCACAGGCTTCAAGGGTCACAACCCGCTCCTGCAACTGGCCGGCCACGTTGTAATTATACCTGCACGCAAGCACATGCACTCACAGCACCATATACACACACTCACCGACACACAAACACTCAATGATGGGCAGGGTCCAGTGCGTGCTGTGTCCCTCAGGTAGCCCAAGAGGACAGGCCTCCCCTCAGATGGCACCCCTGGATGCTGAGCCTCAGGGGGGGCCCTCCACATCCTCTCCCCTTCTCTGTCATCCCCTTTGTGCACCTGCTTCCCTTCTTGCCCATCAGCCCCTCCCTTCACGGCACCCATGAGAGCAGGCATCTCTGGGTTCTCTTCAATCCTCTGACCTTGGGTCCTGGAGTGGCAGGTGACCCACAGTGAGGGGGCCACAAAGACTTGGGGACAGCCAACAGTCGCCACTTTAGGACTTACTTTCCAACCACTCCCAGCCCCACCTGAGCTGCAGGGGGACAGATGGCGCCCCTCAGAAGACCCCATGGCCCTGGGCTCCACCTCAGGGTCCTTTCCAGGGCCTGGGTCCAGTCCTTCCCGCACACCGCGGATGGTGTGTCACACCAAGCCAGCTCTCCCTTTGCTCGATCAGCCCTCACTGGGCTGGAATAATGAACGAGCCCATCAGGAATGAATAAAAGATGGCCCCCGGCCCTGCCATCCGCCGCTGACCTTTCTGGAGTCGACTGTATTAATATATTCTCCTGTTGTCAGACTCAAAGCACTAACTGCCTTATGAATTATTTATCAACACAAAAAGTCTTAACCAGAATGGTGTTAACACGAATCCCTAACCTTCTGGGTCCCAGCAGCCCCGCCTGTTCTGCATAATTGAATTTCAGCTCCCAGCGGCCAGGCCAGGCCTGCCACCCACCTGCTCCCTAGAATGACTGTCCCTCCAGCCATGGTTCCTGACACATGTGGCCACAGCCGTGAGGGGCCTCGCAGGCTTGCCCAGAGCGTCTGTGTCCAGCCTCCTAGGACAGGCCCTGACTGGACTGGAGTCCTTCAGGTCATGCTATCTGAAGGGGCAAGGGCAGCTGGGGGCTCCAGGGGACCTGAACTGCTCTGTGCTAATCTGAGGGGCTGGGATCTGCCTGCACCCCAGGCTGGGCCAGGAGAGGAATGTACCCACCCCCAACCCCCCAAAACCCCCACCGCTGCAGCTGCCCTGGAGAGAGGCAACAGCTGAGGAGGGGGTGGGAGAGATGAGTCCAGGGGCAGAAGCTGTCTCCTGACTGGAGGTCGGGGAGGAAGTTGGCGAAGATCCAGCAGGGGTGAGGGGGCTGTGGTGGCCCCCACAATCTCTCCCAGAGCTCACCACAGAGGGACCATGCTGTCCACAGCTCGGCCTCCCACCCACTAACAGGCTGCCCTTTAGAGAACTCCAGAGCCACGCGCTCCTGAACGCTAGGCCCAGAGAAACTGTTATGGTGAATGCAGGTGTCCCAAGTAACTAAGTTAGCGCAATTGGTCACTTAACAACCGATGGTCAACCCAGCCTGAAGCTTCAGGTCCCCAGCTTGAGCAGAGAGCCTCTCAGCTCCAGTCTGCCTGGCTGACTGCTCTCCAAAGCTTGATGGTGTGTCACACCAAGCCAGCTCTCCCTTTGCTCGATCAGCCCTCACTGGGCTGGAATAATGAACGAGCCCATCAGGAATGAATAAAAGATGGCCCCCGGCCCTGCCATCCGCCGCTGACCTTTCTGGAGTCGACTGTATTAATATATTCTCCTGTTGTCAGACTCAAAGCACTAACTGCCTTATGAATTATTTATCAACACAAAAAGTCTTAACCAGAATGGTGTTAACACGAATCCCTAACCTTCTGGGTCCCAGCAGCCCCGCCTGTTCTGCATAATTGAATTTCAGCTCCCAGCGGCCGGCCAGGCCTGCCACCCACCTGCTCCCTAGAATGACTGTCCCTCCAGCCATGGTTCCTGACACATGTGGCCACAGCCGTGAGGGGCCTCGCAGGCTTGCCCAGAGCGTCTGTGTCCAGCCTCCTAGGACAGGCCCTGACTGGACTGGAGTCCTTCAGGTCATGCTATCTGAAGGGGCAAGGGCAGCTGGGGGCTCCAGGGGACCTGAACTGCTCTGTGCTAATCTGAGGGGCTGGGATCTGCCTGCACCCCAGGCTGGGCCAGGAGAGGAATGTACCCACCCCCAACCCCCCAAAACCCCCACCGCTGCAGCTGCCCTGGAGAGAGGCAACAGCTGAGGAGGGGGTGGGAGAGATGAGTCCAGGGGCAGAAGCTGTCTCCTGACTGGAGGTCGGGGAGGAAGTTGGCGAAGATCCAGCAGGGGTGAGGGGGCTGTGGTGGCCCCCACAATCTCTCCCAGAGCTCACCACAGAGGGACCATGCTGTCCACAGCTCGGCCTCCCACCCCCTAACAGGCTGCCCTTTAGAGAACTCCAGAGCCACGCGCTCCTGAACGCTAGGCCCTCAGAAACTGTTATGGTGAATGCAGGTGTCCCAAGTAACTAAGTTAGCGCAATTGGTCACTTAACAACCGATGGTCAACCCAGCCTGAAGCTTCAGGTCCCCAGCTTGAGCAGAGAGCCTCTCAGCTCCAGTCTGCCTGGCTGACTGCTCTCCAAAGCTCCCATGGGGTGCCTCACCCAGAGGAGTGCCAATGTCAGATGGTTTGGGTGGCTGGGACCAGCCTGCTGAAGCTGTGGGTTGGCAGGCCCCTCCTCTCCTCCCCCCGGGGGCCCTGGCATGCCTGCATCCCACCACACATTTGCCCTTGGCCTGACTTTCCTGCTGCCCCTGACCACTGGCACAGTTGTCCCCAGAAACTTCGGCAGTGCCCATCACTCTTGAGAAGCACTCACTGCATCCACCAACTCCCCATCAGAGCAAAGAACAGAGGCCGCAGGACAGTGATGCCCTGGACAGACAGTGGAGTGTGAGAGTGGCCCGCCCCACAGCGCAGAGACTAACAGCGGGAGCCTGGCAGACTCGCTTATTCTCCCCACAGCCCTGTGGGTTGGGTACCACGGCTCCTCCCTCTTACAGATGAGACGACTAGGGCACCGGGTGGCACCCAGTGGCAGCTTCTCCTCCTCTCTTGACCTGAGATGCTGCTCAGCCCTGCCCAGTGGGCCCCTCATCCCCTGGGGCTTTGCAGAGCCTTGGACCTGTGGTGCAGCTACCCAGTGGGCAGGGTCTAGCTAGTGCCTCTGGCTCTGCCATCCCTGCCCCTCTCCTGCTCATGTGACACTTGGGGGCCACACATAACCTTTGCAGGCTCTGGTGTGTTCCTGATAGAGCAGAGTTAGGAGTCAGAAAATTCACTTAGCCAGAGGGCTGAGTCAGCCTGCTGGGACAAGTGCCTGGAGCCCAAGAACCTGGGTGCCCAGGGCTCACAGGGGCAAGTGGCTGTCCAGGTCTGCGCCAGCCCAACCTGTGACGTGTGTGGGCACTTGGAAAGCCTCCTCCCAGCACATGCTAGGGTGCTGTCTCAGAGGGAAAGCGGAATACAGGAGCAAATCGGGGACCCCCAGGGAGCACAAGACACATCTTTCTCCCACCCTAGTGTCCAGCAGGACAGAAGGTAGCCACAAGAAGTTCCTGGCCAGGAGGGTGGGTCCTCACGACCCCTGGAGATCAGATGCTAGAGCCCTGAGGGGGATGGCGTCCTGGCCTGGCCTGCGTGGTACTCACCCCACCCTGGCCAGGCTGACCTCCATGTGGGACAGCAGAGGAAGTGCCAAGGACCCAGTTACCTGCAGAGGATGGCCACAGAGGGGCCCAGAGCATGCATACATGGCAGCCCCAGGAGGCAGAGCTGTCAGACACCTGCAGCGCCACTGGAACCGCTCACACCAAGTCTGAGTCCTTGAGTTCGTCTCCCTCTTTACCAGCACCTCACTAAATCTAGCACCCATCCCTCCCTACCAGCACCTCTCTGCCTGCACCACACCGTCTACAGCACTGTGCAGGTCACCTGCTCACCTTCTGTAGTTCAATCACTAAGTCGTGTCTGACTCTGCTACACCATGGACTGCAGTACACTAGGCTTCCCTGTCTTCCACTATCTCCCCACGTTTGCTCAAATGCATGTCCATTGAGTTGGTGATGCTATCTAATCATCTCATCCTGTTGCCCCCTTCTCCTGCCCTCAGTCTTTTCCAGCATTAGGGTCTTTTCCAATGAGTCGGCTCTTCACATAAGGTGGCCAAAGTATCGGCACTTCAGCTTGAGCATCAGTCCTTCCCAATGAAGATTTGGGGTTGATTTCCTTTGGGACTGACTGCTTTGATCTCCTTGCAGGTCTGTTTATCTTATTCTCCCTTTAGGAAGAACCTGCTGCCCAGTTGCCTGGAGAGCCCCCTACTGCCCAGAGCCTGCCCACAGGAAGCTGAACAGAGGCCCCCAAGGCCACGCCCTTCCTCCTGCCACAGGAATAGACAGATAGGTGGGTGGGTGGACAGTGGCTCCTCTGACAAGAGGCAGGCAAGACACGGGCTGAGGATGCACCACAGGTAAGGACATTGCCCACCCCACTCCTGCTGTCCCTGGAGACCTCTGAGCAGCAGCCACTTCCCAGCAGCGGCTGAAGGGCTGTCCTGTGCTCAGAGGCGAGAGGAGCATTCAGCTCTCTGGGGAGAGCCTGACAGGCTTTTATTGCTTTTGTACAAATTACGGCTGCTCGGAAGTGGCCCAAGGAGCAGGGTAATGGATGTCATAAACCTGCCTCGTAAAGACGGAGTCTGCACTGCATGACTGTATGCAGGGTGGGTCAGAGGAGGCCCGCGCTGGCCAGAGCAAGCAGATGGCTCTGCTGTCAGGGGGGCTGAACTGCTCCTGGGTGGGCATGGGGCAGGCAGGTCTCAAGGTGGCTCAAGGGCTCCCTGGGCATATGTTCACCAGCCTTCCCGCCCTTGGACGCTCACTAGAGCCGAGACCCCCACGTGCTGTGCCTCCTCTTCAACCACAATTGCCCTGGCTCACGGAACAAAGCTGGCAAGTGACCCCCATGCGGCCGACCAGGTACCCCATCCCCAGGAGTCTCCCTGCCTGCTCTCCCAAGCCCCAGGGCCAAGCTTCCCAGAAGGCAAGACTGTGCCCCTTCTGCCAGTGGGTGAGGGTGGTGGGGTAAGAAACCTGAGTGCAGATCCAAGAGCCACGGCTACCATTTCCAGTGCATGCACATGCGTCAACACACATGGGCACTCAGAGCCCACGGGACACACGGCCCTGCTGATGGGAGGGCTTGACCGGCCTTGTCCATCACCACACTGGACAGGGCCTGGCCACCGCAGGTGCTTGGCAGATGTGTGTGGGCTGCTGCAAGCTGTTACACACACATGTGCATGCTTGTCTTTCCCCAGTAGAAGCTGCTGTGACAGGCCCTGTCAGGACAGGTAGGGGCTCTGGGTGGTGGCCTGTACCCCAGGCTGCCATGCACCTGTACTCCTCTCATGAGTTGCTGACACACCTCCTACGGAGGAGGGGTCCACAGCCTCTCCCCATGAACAGAGGTGGGGAGGCTGTGATAACAGAGCACCAGGAGGCCACGCCATACCACTGCTACTGCTTCCTCCTGGCTCTCGGGACCCTGGTAACCCACTGCTATGCTGTAAGGAAGCCCAACCAGCCCATGGAGGTAGGCTCCATGTCGGGGGAACAGAGGCCACTGACCATGAGCTGGCATCAAGCTCCAGACATCAAGAGCCTTTCATGACCCCGCCCCTCTGATGTCTAGGTGTTTCCAAAATGAGCGCCCGCCCCCACTAGACTTCCTCAGTAACTGCTTCTCTGGCACAGCAGCAGCCTGGGCCCTGCCAGCCCTCATGTCAGCTTTGCCTGGGCCACGTCAGCAGCTAGCTTCCACTGTGTCCAACTGTCCAGGCTCCCACGGGAAGGGACTGGCCAAGGGTGTGCTAGGCTGCATTAGGCCCTCACGGCAGTGAGAAAGATGAAACTCAACCGTGCCAGGAGCCCAAAGTGTGCCTGCCTGAGACCTGGGATGGGAGGCGCTGCGGGGGAGGTAATGGGAGATTAGCAGGCTCTCTGGGAAATTAGCTGTCAGCAGCCCAACCAACAAGCCAAAATTCATTTCCAGAAATCCCCTGAAGGCAATCAAGCCAATCAGCTAATTATGCCTCGTGTGTATGTATGTGTGTGGGCGGGGGCTACCCTGGCAGTTTGGCAGGTGGGGCCCACGACTCTGGTGAGCACCCTGGGCCCTTTGCACCTGGTGTGGAGGCTGCCTGGCTGGAGTGCAGGCAGGCGCTCCCTTCTCCCGATGCCACCGCGGCTCTGCTGGGAACCCACAGTTAGAGCCTCATCTCCCAGGCTGCCCTCCTGCTGTTCCTGATGGTGGTGTCTCCTCCCACCGCAGGGCCTTTGTGCGGCTGCTCCCCGGCCCTGTGTCAGGGCGGGGTTGGGAGGTCTTCTTGCCAGGCTACTCAAACTTCTCCATAGCGCTCACCACCTCCCCGGGGACAGGGACACTGGCTGTTTGGTTCCTTCCAGTGGCAGCGATACTCAGTAAGTGTTTGTTGAGGGGAGGAGGGACCTGGAGGTGAGAGCTGTACCCCAGCCCGGGGAGGGTGGGAGGACGGCAGCTTGGGCTGAGATCCGGCCGGTGAGGGTGGGAGAGGCGCCTGGAGGCCAGCGGCCGGCTGGGTTCTGGTGCCGCGGGCTGCGGCAGGCAGGATCCCTTCAGAGGGTGACAGAGAGGGACCTGGGTGGGGGACTGGATGGGAAGAGCTGGTGGGGAAAGCCGGGGTGAGCTGGGAGCGTGGCCCTGAGAGGAGGCTCCTCCCGACAGTGGGGGCTGCAGCAGGTTCTCTGCCCCCTCACTGACCACACCCACCCTGAGGACACCTGCCCAGACACTAGATCACCTGGGTCCTCAGCCCTGACTCCAGGCTACACACTCAGGGTGGAGGTAGGGCAGCCTCCTGCCTGTGAGGTGTCAGGTCCTCATTTCTCTTTAATAAAGGAAACTCCCAAGTCCCCTACTTCGGCGGGAGATGGATCCTCGTGTCCTTGGTTGCAAGCAGTCAAATAAAGAAAATTACTTTCTAACTAATTTTATGGCACTAACGAACCTCTGGCGGCGTGCTGGGGAGGCTGCACTGAGCTTTTGGGACATACGTTGTTGAGGACAGGCAATAATTGGGGATTTGCTGGGGATAAATCTTAGCAAATTAAACTTTTAAGTACGGTCTATAATCCAGGTCAGACAACAAATGCCCTGTGTCACCTAGCAAGGGGATGCTGTGGGGAGAGACAAGGACAAGTGTGACCCATCCTGAGCCTAAGGCTCTAAATGCAGACACACAAACAGCAAGGTGTGTACAAACATATACACCTACGCGTAATGCCACATGGCCACAGGTCACATACACACTGCATGATGCCATGTCCAGACACGGGCTTCCAGATGGACACTTACATGCAGGGTGGTGTGCGCGCACACACACACACACACACACACACACACACACACACACACACTGCTCACCTGCTGCATCCACAGATACACACGGGCGCCTCCAGACAGACTCTTGAGAGGACAAGACACAGACACACAGTAATGGCCACAGAGAAACATGGAATGCTTCTGGGTGCAACTGTGGAGCCCTGCCACAGCCACACTGAGACATCACCTCATGGGCACATGGGAGAGATAGACACATGTGAACATACAGGGTTACACAACACACACTTCCCTTCCACTGAGAGTCATACACAAACAGGGCCCTCAGCCTGAGTGTCACCCTTGTGCCAGAGGGCTCCATGGTGAACTGTGAATCTAGAGGCAGGGTCCCAGCTGGCCTCCAAGCCTCATTCTTCAGCTCCTGGCAGGGTCATCTGCCAGCCCCCAGCCTCGGCCTGCTGGGCAAGGGTCCTCTAGGCCCCCGCCCACTCCTTCAGCCCCAAGGGAGGCTGCCACCATGCCAACTGGACAAAAGGGCCAGCAGGGTTGACCATACAAACCCTGCAGTGCTGCCCAGCACGTGTTAGGGACCTGCAGGCACACTTGCTCATGCCAGGGCCTGGCGCACACACACCAGTATGTCTGCAGACATGGTTCAGGAACCCCCAGGGCTGAGCAGCAGGCTGGGCTACTGCCCCCACCATCTGTCACTCACGTGCAGCCTCAGTGGGGGCTAAGCTGCAAGCAGCTGGCATGTTAATTACAACTTCTTCTCCAGGAAACATTCAAAGCAGCATTTTGCAGAGAAGACCACGAATGACACATGGTGGTTTGGAAGCAGAGGGCTGCCCAGAGGCTCTGGCAGGGAGACCTCAGCAGCCCCGGGCATCTCAGGAGGCTCCACATGGGGTATCTCTGGGCCCAGCCTCTCAGGACTCCCAACCCTCCAGGACAGGTGCAGGTTGGTGGGCGTTCTGTGTCTTGCCCCCAACTCTCCCCATCACTGCTCCAGGTTGCCCCGGTGCCAACCTGGACCACAGAGTGCAGGTCCTGTCCATGCTGGCCGACCACCCCCGTCAACATGGTCAGGAGCTGTTGGTGCATCAAGACCACCCAGGCCCATGGGAAGAAGGAGCAGCCTGGGGCCGCCAACCATGACCGCGACAACAGATGAGAGCACAAAGGCTGCCCGAGGAGGGCAGAGGCCTTCCCAGGAAAGCACCCCTTGGGTGGCACCTGGGACCACTGCCCAGAAGTGTGCAGCTCCCCCAGTCAAAGGCTCAAAGATGCTATAGCCTGGCCTGGGATTTGAGGCAGAAGGCAGAGCTGCCTGGGCTGGCAGACCCTGGGGGTCATGGAGCTGGAGGAGGGGAGGGCCAGGGACCCACGGTTGTCCCTGCCACCCAGGGAATTAATGGGTTAATTACACACCCTATAAAAAGCCGCTGTGATTTAGAGAGCCTGCCTGTCAGACCCTGGAACTCTGGAACTCACAGTTAATCAGGAGCTTCGGGATGAGGCAGGCGGAGCCCAGGCCCCTGCCCTCCAATGAGCCGAAACGGCAGTAAATCTGCAGAAACGGCTTTTATGGAGCTCTGGGTTTTATGGTGTCATTAACGGGCCTCCTGATACTTAAGGGGAAATGAAATAAAGTCGTGGGGAAGGGGCTGGGGGACAGGGAGGGTGGCCCCCTCCATGGCTGGAGTATCAAGTGGCAGCAGGCCAGGACCCCTCCTGCCCCTGGGCCCCTGATGACAGCTAAGAGCAGGGGCCTCACACTCCTGTCCAGCCTCTTTGGCCGGGCCAAGCACAGCTGGGGAGAGGGTGTCAGGACACAGGGCAGGGGGCAGGGCGGGGAGGGTATACGTTCCAATTGCTCCACGTGCAGGAACCCTGACACCAAACGCTGCCCCACAGGACCCAGGGTGTCCAGCCCACTGCCCACTCCTCTGCAGGGCAGGACCCGGAGTCCCACTCCCTCTGAATCTCTGCCCACTCTGGCCCATCCCCATCCTGTACAAACTCTATTTCCAGCCTGGGGGCAGCATTCAGTACAGTCGGGGCTCCCATGGGTCGAGGGTCGGGTTAGTGTGTGGGGAGCAGACAGCAGAAGGGGGGTGGGAGACTTACGGAGTAACCTCTGCCTGAGACTGCCTGCGCCGAGCTCTGCAGAGAAGGAAGGAGGACAGTCAGGAACCAGTTGCAGCCCAAGATGGCCACCCTCTCCCTTGAGGACCTGAGCAGGCAGAGCCCATCCTGGGTCTTCGCTGGAACTCCAGGCTAGGGCCACACTGATCAGCCTGTGGCAGGGCCCAAGTATCCACAGAGGAATCTTCTACCCCCAGACCTGGAGGTATGGTCCAGCCCAGCACAGTCTCCAGGCAGAGAGGCAGCAAAGCCCCTATATTCCCCAGGGGTGGGCTCAGGCCCTCCCAGAGGATGTGGCCCATCTCTCCACGTGGGGCTGACCCTCCCATGGGGCTGACCCTCCTCCGTGCTCAGGTCAGCTTTTCCCTCACCACCCACCAGCCTCCCAGGGTCACCGGGTCCAGCGGGAAAGCCTGGGAAGGTTTCCTGGAGCTGGGCAGGAAATCCTGGGGTCTCAAATATCAGATGGGGGTGGGGGTCAGCTGTGGCCTAGAGGCCAACAGTCACCCCAGAGGTCCTGTGAAGGTGATCCCGACTATGCTTGATGGGACTCCCTCTGGCTCAAATGGGCATTTAGGATCTGACCAGAGAAACCAGTTAGGTTCATTTCACCAGCTCCCCAGGACAGGCGGAGGTCACCGGGGTTGAGCCCCGAGGCCCAGGCAGATAGGACGTGATGACCTGGCAGGTGGGGGTTGAGGGGCATCCACACGGCCAGCAAGGGCAAGCTTGTCTGAGGTGTGTGGGACTCACAGACCTAGGGCCAGACCACACTGAGGTCCAGATGCCAAGACTCTTCTGGAAGGATGGGTGACCACTGCAGCCTGGACCACTCTGCCCAGCTCAGCTGGGGCCAGGGGACACCTCCCCTCCCCAGCCAGACCCTGGCCAGGCCCCAGGCCAGTTCCTGAGGGTCTGCCAGGCCAAGCTCACCTCAGTGTGTGCGTGTGTGTGTGGGGGGGCGTTCCCTCACCCCCTGGGGTAGCTCAGGGCCCAGGCCCTGCAGCTTGTGGGTGAGGGTCGGGTGCCATAATTGCCCCCAAGCTTGCGCACTCACGCCGCCTGTGCTGTGCCTACAATCCGCCTGCTCCCATCCAGGCCGGCAATTAGAGGAGTTCGAACTAGGGCAGCCCCCGCGGCCCCAGACAATTACCAGCCTATTTTCCCATCTTGTGGCAACAAGATCGGAGCCGGGCAATTAGGCCCCCCTCCTGGCCTCCCGCACCGGCCCTCCCTCAGCCCCCATTTAAATGATAATGAGAGACGACTCGTTCCATTTAGCCCTGCAGAAAACCCATCTTCACTAGGCCGCCATTCCTGCAGCTGGGGGTCAAGAAGACAAAGGCCTCTTCCAGGAGTGCTGCCTCCCACGGAGGGGGGTGGTGCGCTCTTCTGCCCGAGTCATCGCCCCCCCAACCCAGGGCCCCTCAACCCCCACTCCCTGCCCTTGCAACACCTGCCCTAGCCCCCTTCTCCAAGGTCTAGAGGGATGCAGCAGCCCTGGAGGAATACCCTGCACCCCCGTGGCTGGCCACGTCCCAGTGGGAGCCCTCGTGTGTTCCCTTGGTCATCCCCAAACTGGGTCCTAAGACCCCCTCGCCCCCGAGCCTTGGGACTTGAGCTCAAGGACCTTTTAGACAGGACATACCGAAGGGTGTCCCCAGACCCAGGCCAGCTTATGCTTCAGAGGGGCACCCTCCCCTCCGTGTGGCCCCGAGTGGCAGAGACCTGGACTGTTGGATGCCCCGTGCTGCGCCAGCCTGAGCAGACAGGCGGGTCCGCCTGGGCAGGCAGGAGTGCTTGCAGCTCATCGGGCCAGAGACGCACACCCCTGCCTCCACCCTTCTTTAGACACATCTGTGGGAGCTGTTTGGCACCCACAGCCCTGCCTGCCACCAGCTGGACACCGACCCTGAGCCTACCCCCAGCTGGACACAGGGACTGCACCCCAGCATGGTCGCCCTCACTCACCCCTGCCCCTGCCTAAGGCTGGTCCTCATTTAAATCCCTCCTAATGGGGAAGCCCCAATTAGTAGACAGTTATGTTTTAAAGAAGGCAAATACTAATTGTGAGCACAAAACCTTGGACTGAGACTCTGGACCCCTAAGCAAATGGCTTGCAGTGTGCGCTGAAGGTTGGAGGCTGGCTGGGCAGTCACCCCAGGGACTCGGAAGTGTTCCCACGAGCAGCTGGGGTACTCACATCACTGAGTTGGTCCCGAGAACTGCTCCTCCGGGAGCTGGTGGCTTCTCGGAAGCTGTCGCCGTCACTGTTGTGGTCGCCCCCTCTGGACACTGCGACCTTCATCTGGGGACAGGGAGAGATGAGAGACGGCTCAGCACACACACCCTGCAGGGTGGGGCTGGGGCACAGCCAGGCTCAGGCTCCTCCCCCACCCCACCCGGTCCCTCTGGGCTGAAACCGGCGAGGGGGCGGCAGGGCAGAGCCAACCACTGACAACTCAGTAAGTACTTCCCATTCCTACCCAGAACAGGAAAGAAGAGCCCAGAGAGCAAAGGGTGAGCACTCAGTGGCGTAAACTACTGTCAGCTCTGTCCTTTCCTCTGGCCAGCGGGCGACTGAAGACTCCTGGATGGGGAGCAGGCCAGTGGGAGGCCCCGGCCTTTTCCATTCCACCAGGGGCCCATGGTCAGGTGTCAAGACAGGCCTGCCTGTGGCAATTCACCTCTGCGCCCTGCAGGCGCACCACTCCTGGGCCCCCTTCAGTCCTCACCACAACTCATGTCAGGGCTGTAAGGTCTGCAGAGCTGGGTGTGGACCAGCCACTCCCCTCTGTGTGTCCTAGGGTCATTACTCAACCTCTCTGTGCCTTGGTTCTGTCACCTGCAGAATGAAGCAAGTAGTACCCACTGGAACAGCTGCTGCTGGGTCAAGTATCTGCCAGACTCTCCGTAGACCCGGCAGGCCCTCAGCTTCTTGCTCCTTACACAAAAGCCCTGGTTGGCCGCTCTGTGCCCACTTTACAGAGGAGGAAATCAAAGAGGGAGTGATTAACCACTAGGGAGGTTAAGTGACAGTGTGGAAAGTGGACCCAGAAACCTGCCTGCATTCTTTTTACTTGGAAATAGTTTCACACTTCACCAAGCTGCAGGGCAGGAACATCCATCACAGCCCCTGACCCTTGACCTCTGGGCCCAGGAAGTCACCACCCCGATCATGCCAGCCTCCATCCAGGTCTTATCAGCTCCCAGCTGTCCTCCTGGACTCCCTGGCAGGACCCACAGAGCTTGGCTGTCCCGCCACCTCCAGGTGGCTCCAGCTTCCTGGTTCTGGAACATTCCCACGGTTTTGTCTGGACGTGCACCAACAGCCCAAACCTTCAACTGTATGTCAGAGGTTTCCTAGCAACAGACCGAGGCCACGGCTCCCAGCCAGCACACTGCCTAGTAATGACTCCTGCTCCAAGTGTTGTCAATGTGCCTGCGGGGCAGCGTGTGGCCTCCTGTCCACCCCCCAGGCCTCCCTGCCCAGCGCATATGCTCTCAGAGCTCAGGCGTGCTCAGAACACCACAACCAGGGGCAGAGAGGGCCAGTCCTTTGCATCCAGGCATTTTGTCGTAAGCATCCTTCAGCCCTGGAGATCTCAGCTAGGGTGGAAAGTCAGCCAGGTGCACCAGCTGTGCTCTGGAATATTCTCAAGTCCCCAGGAAACCCCCTCAAGGCCTGAGCCTTCTTCCTGTGGACCCAATGGTGGGCTCGCTCTCTCGAGGCTGCCCCTCAGAGTCCCTGCTCCCCAGAGCCAACCTAAGCCCTAGATGGGGTATAAGCTCCCATAGCCACAGGCCCCTGCATGGTGTGGCCAGCAGAATGTCATCACAAAACATAACTGGCATTCATCCACAGCCCAGGCCTGGGTGCAAAGACCCAGGGGAGGGGCCCCTTCTGGGGAAACAGGAACAGCGAGGGGGCAGCCCAGCCCTCAGGACTACCCTCCTATCCTATGACAGGCCCAGGGAGGGGGCCTAGTCTCACCCCATGCGAAACCTCCACATTGTGAGCCCACGGGTCCCTGGCCTCACTCCCTCCATCCTGCATAGCTGAGGGGTGAATGCGCAGACCCTGGGCCAGTGCTGGCTCTCTGACTGTCCTTGAGCCTCAGTTTCCTCATCTGGGTAGTGGGGGTGTCGACAGGGCCCTGCACAGGCTCTATGGGGGCAAGAAGTTCTGTCTGTGGGCCTGAACCTTCTCTAGCATCATTAAGCCACCAGTGTCACTGCTGTCACCAGCTGGAGACAGGTCTTTCTTGCCTCTGGACTGCATGACAGGTCTCCCCAAAAGGAGTGAATACGGGGTCCGGGGGAACTTCCTCACTGCCTTGCTGGTAAGGAGCCTCTGCAAGAAAACAAATGCCCTCATCCAGTGGTTTTAAAAGTGGGGTCCCTGGACAAGCAGCATCAGCACCTGGGAGCTTGGCAGGAATGCAAATGAGCACTTCCAGGCTCCACTACAGACTTGCTGTGTCACCAGGTCCTCTGGGGGATCCTGGTAAGGCTCTAGTTTAGACTCTCGGCCTTGACCTTCAGTAATTACCCCATGAACGCACCCTCACTGTTGGGGGACATTTATTTCAGGGTGGGCTCGGAGCAGGGTCCCTGCCCAAGAAGAAGGCTGGACCCAGAGACACTGCAAGGACAGAACAGGCCTGGCACAGTTGTGCAAACTACTCATTGTACAAGGACACTCAGCAAAGGGGGAGGGGAAGTGGAGGCTGAAGAATAACCCCCACACAGCTGAAAGGGAGGATGCCACCCACATTCCACTTCATTCAGTCACACAAGTGGTCTCTCTAAGTTGGGCTCCAGAGAGGATTCCTTATGATGCCCCACAGGGGGAGGACAGGCTGGGGTCTGTCATCCTCCTCAGGCAATGGGTTTTAGCTCTGAAAGCCCCGTATCCCAGAAAATCCCAAAAAACTCAGTACTGTGCCCTGGGAACCACCCCAACCCTGGACGCACTGGGATGGCTGGTCACCTTCTCTTCCTTGGCCAGCCCCAAGCTGGACTCTGGCTGTCCTATGGCCCCACCTGCTTCCTAGTGGCTCAGAAATGCTGCTGGCCAGCTATGCCAGAAGGCCAGGGATGCCATGCCTCCATTTTTAGCTGGAGAGATCAGATTCTGATCTGGGCCCTGATTGTCCCAGGAGGGCAGCTGGGAGGCTGTGCCTGGGCCCACCCCTGGGCCTTGTGGTCTATCCGTATGCCCACCCAACCATTCTTTATCCGTCCATCCATCCTTTATCCACCCATTCATCCTTTATCCATCCATCCACCCTTCCATCCATCTACTTGTCCACTTAACCACCCATCTGCCCACCATCCATCCATCCATCCACCTATCCATCTTCTCATCCACTCACCACCCATCATCCACCTACCCATCAAGGCTTGGAGTGCCTGCCTATGAACCAGTCCTATTCTGGGCAATGAACATAGACAGATCCAAGTCCCCACCCTCCCAAAGCCTACAGAGAGGCCAGCACATGGAGCATGTGTTTGACAGATGGCCACAGGTGCTCTGGAAGGACAACAGCAGAGAAGAGCAAAGAAGGGGTCGCCAGGGAGGGGCCTCACTGAGAAGGCAACACTTCTGAAAGGTGATGAGACAGGTCACGAGGCTATTGGGAATGGTGGGGGGATGGCACTGCCGGAGCAACGAGGCTCCCTGGGGAAGAGCAGAGCCCTAATGAGCACTGGCAGTTTCTGCAAGTTGTGCAAAATTCCTGAACACGTAACAACTGGCTCGTGCAAGAGGGCATACCACAAAAACATGTCCTCAGACTGGCGGGGGTAGGACTCCCCTTGAGACTGGTGGAAATATAGAAATAGGGCCCTGCTCTCCACCAGGCAGGTTCAGGACACAGCCCTCAGAAGGGCAGGTAGAGGACTTTCCCTTAGATCAGCATGGCTGGGGCACTGCCATTGGAACAGCAAGGTGAGGGACACCACCCTCAGACTGAGGCACCCCGGGAGCACCTGGAGCCCTAGGCTTTCTGGCAGTGACAGGGAACCCCTTCCTGTGACCCTTCCTGGGCAAGGCAACTCCTTAACCAGGTTCTGCAGCAATTCCGGGAGGAAGTGTTGCCTCCTAGGCGGGCTGCCAAGTGCCCTGAGCCACACACAGGCAGCATGTGGTTCCACTTGATGCTCAGACCCCCAGGGTGTGCGCAGTGGCAGTCAGCCTAGGAGGCGTGGCTGGAAGGGGTCCAAGAGGTGGGACCTGGCAGTGTCCCCAGGCTATGTCACCAGGTGCCTTCCCCCATGGGGGACAGGAAACTCCCGAGACACCCCAGGGCTGACTCGGGGGCCCCAGAATCCCTCACTCCAGCAGCGAGAAGACTCAGTGGAACTCCTGACCCTCCACAGACCAGCTCCCACCAGGACACAGAAACAGAGGAGCACCAAGAGTCCCTGGAGGGCCCCGCAGGCACTCAAGAAGGCCTCTTCTGCCCACATCCCAACACAGCACCTGCCTGCTCCTGATACCTGCCCGATGATCTGTGCATTCACCACCTTACTGAGACCCACGCCTGAAGCAGGATGCAGAGGCTCCCCCGACCGTTAGAGCCTTGCCGCCCAGATGGCGCAGAGGTGCCCTGCGCAGCATGCTCAACTGCTGCACACCCACAGATGCACATGCCATCCATCCATGGTGAGAGTGGGAGTGGCGGCCCTAGAGGTGTGCAGTGCACACCCTGAACAGCTGTATGCAGCGACCCCTGCAGGAGATCATGCCCCACCAGATGGCTTCACCCCCAGACAAGTGTCATCCCATGGAGCTCTCAGGAACGCACATGAGCACACACACACATTCTCAGGAGCTCTGGGCTCTGCCCTATGCCTCTCCCACTTCCACCCCAACACCAGCCCAGCTCAGGGGTGGGAGGTGCCCTCTGACCCACAGCTAGTCAGCACTGGCCTCCAGGATGAGGAAAGGCCCACTTAGCCTCCACACCTACAGGCCTGGGAGGGGCAGGGGTGGGGATGGCCTGGCTGCAGACCCTGGGGAACCCTGAGAAGGGGCTCTGGCTGAGGCCACCCACGGTCTCCTTCAAACCAGCGAGAGGACATGACCTAGCGGGTGAGGCAAGGGTCAGGCAACCACTAAGCATCAGCACCCACCCCTTAGCCCCCAGTCAGCCAGCCCTGTTCAGGACACAGCCCTCAGAAGGGCAGGTAGAGGACTTTCCCTTAGATCAGCATGGCTGGGGCACTGCCATTGGAACAGCAAGGTGAGGGACACCACCCTCAGACTGAGGCACCCCGGGAGCACCTGGAGCCCTAGGCTTTCTGGCAGTGACAGGGAACCCCTTCCTGTGACCCTTCCTGGGCAAGGCAACTCCTTAACCAGGTTCTGCAGCAATTCCGGGAGGAAGTGTTGCCTCCTAGGCGGGCTGCCAAGTGCCCTGAGCCACACACAGGCAGCATGTGGTTCCACTTGATGCTCAGACCCCCAGGGTGTGCGCAGTGGCAGTCAGCCTAGGAGGCGTGGCTGGGAAGGGGTCCAAGAGGTGGGACCTGGCAGTGTCCCCAGGCTATGTCACCAGGTGCCTTCCCCCATGGGGGACAGGAAACTCCCGAGACACCCCAGGGCTGACTCGGGGGCCCCAGAATCCCTCACTCCAGCAGCGAGAAGACTCAGTGGAACTCCTGACCCTCCACAGACCAGCTCCCACCAGGACACAGAAACAGAGGAGCACCAAGAGTCCCTGGAGGGCCCCGCAGGCACTCAAGAAGGCCTCTTCTGCCCACATCCCAACACAGCACCTGCCTGCTCCTGATACCTGCCCGATGATCTGTGCATTCACCACCTTACTGAGACCCACGCCTGAAGCAGGATGCAGAGGCTCCCCCGACCGTTAGAGCCTTGCCGCCCAGATGGCGCAGAGGTGCCCTGCGCAGCATGCTCAACTGCTGCACACCCACAGATGCACATGCCATCCATCCATGGTGAGAGTGGGAGTGGCAGCCCTAGAGGTGTGCAGTGCACACCCTGAACAGCTGTATGCAGCGACCCCTGCAGGAGATCATGCCCCACCAGATGGCTTCACCCCCAGACAAGTGTCATCCCATGGAGCTCTCAGGAACGCACATGAGCACACACACACATTCTCAGGAGCTCTGGGCTCTGCCCTATGCCTCTCCCACTTCCACCCCAACACCAGCCCAGCTCAGGGGTGGGAGGTGCCCTCTGACCCACAGCTAGTCAGCACTGGCCTCCAGGATGAGGAAAGGCCCACTTAGCCTCCACACCTACAGGCCTGGGAGGGGCAGGGGTGGGGATGGCCTGGCTGCAGACCCTGGGGAACCCTGAGAAGGGGCTCTGGCTGAGGCCACCCACGGTCTCCTTCAAACCAGCGAGAGGACATGACCTAGCGGGTGAGGCAAGGGTCAGGCAACCACTAAGCATCAGCACCCACCCCTTAGCCCCCAGTCAGCCAGCCCACTGTCCCGGTGAGAAAGGACTCAGGAGACTGCCCTCACGATGCCCTTACAGAAACCGAGCACAGGCTCCTGACAGCCGAGACGCCCTATTCCATGTCCACTCACACACACACACACACGTGCACATGCCTGGCATCCCAGCCCTGGGGCCACATGGCAACCCAGGCCTGTGGCAGAGACCCCCTTCACCTCAATCTTATTTCAGGGACTCCTGCACAAATAATGCCCCCACTGGGGCACTTCAAAACCACTGGGCCTCCTCAGGGATCAAACATTATGGGTCTGGGTCTCAGAGACCTTCCTGGGCCCCACAGGAGACTCCTGAGCACACCCCAAGGGTGAGTGGGCAGCCATAGGTCACACAGCCCTGACTGGACCCCTGCCAGCTGGACTGGGAGGATGAGCTGTGTTCATCCATGAGAACTGTGTTGGTCTTCTCGCCCCCATTCTGGTCCCTGCTCACTGCAGCTGATATCTGGCGTCCAGTGTGTTCTACAGGTTCCAAAGTGAGAGACTGTTTTGTCTACCCAAAGCCCTGACTGAAGCAGGGCGGGAGGTCCTGCCAGTCCTGAGGATGGGGCCCTCTTCCCCTTTGGGTGCCCCGGCCCCTGGCCCCTCTGTCACCCTGGTACCTCAACGCCCCAGGGCTATAAATGAGGCTCTGACCAGGAAGCCCCTTGCTCTGTCCATCAACATTCCCTGATGCTCAGCAGGGCCTCATGACCCCACTGAACCTGCACCCCCGCCCCACCTTGCACATGCCACCTCCCTTCCCCAGCACATGACAGCCGTGAGGACCGCCAGTACTTTATTCTGTTCAGAGCCCCACCCTCTGAGCCCCAGGCCTGTGCTCTGCCTCCAGTTCTGCATGGAGCCTGAGTTTTGGAAGAGGGCCACAGAGCACGGCTGGCCCAGGGAGGGGAACCTTTATGCAGACCATGAGCAAACACTCTCATGAGTGGGGCTGGTGGGCAGGTGACATGTTGGGGTGTGCAAGGAAGGCCAGGGCCCCCCTCCCCACCCAACGAGGCCACCTGCCCGGCCTCTCCTTTGCATGCTTGCAGCGCACCTCTCCAGGTCAGTGTGGACGATGGTACCCCAAGCGCAGCACTGCAGACCAGCGTCCCCCGACCGATAGCAGCACCTGCTGGTGAAGTGTGGTACAGCAGCCGCTGTGTGAGGGCAAGAGGGAGGGTTCTCAGGGCTGTGTGTCCGGTGGAGGCTCCAAAAGGATGGACTCCACTGTAAGGAGACCCTGGCTCTGGGCATGGCCCCACTTCTCCCAGGAGTCCTTTCCCATGCTCCTTCCACTCCCGCGACAATCAGGCTGGGTGAGGCCCCTCAGGCTCCCATGGCCCCAGGTGTCCCTGAGTGAAGCAGGGTCACTAGACGGCAAGTGCCCAGTAGGCAGGGTCTGTCCTTTGTCCCCACTACCTGGCAGGGGCCTGGCACAATGAGGAAGGGTCCCACAGCCAGCACAGGGTCACGAAGCAAGCTGCTGCCCTCGGAGGCTGGCCCTCCCCTCCCACTGTTCTACATCCTTCCCCTGGGATTCGGTCAGGTGGACAGCTGAGTGAATGAAGCATGGAGATGCACAACAGATTGTACAGAGGCTGCTGGCTGAGTTGAGGTCACAACCCAAGGAGACACGGCCAGCAGGCTCTGGGGACACGAGCTGTACGTGAGCAAGTGCCGTGTGAGTGACATGACACCCTGCCTGTGCCTGAGTGTGGTCCCTCTGGCTGAGGGGCAGGGGCGGTGCACCAGGTCCTGCCCCCTCGGTCAGGCCAGTGGACTCTGGGCTCAGAGCAGGGTCCCCTGGGCTCCACCCGGCCTCTACTCTCTAGCTGAGCCACTCAGCTTGCGCACTGCTGTCCCCACCTGTCCAGCTGAGTCAAGCCACAAGTACCTCCTTGCAGCTGCCCAGGGCCCCTCCAGTGCGAGCTTTGAAAAACATAGCTCAGTCAAGTTACTGTGCAGCCTAAACCCCCCAGTGGCCCCTCTGCAAGTGAGTGGTGGCCACACTTGCCCAGGCCCTACACTATCCCTGCTCTGGGGTTCTGGTCAGCTCACTCCTTGTCAGCTGTCCCTGGGCCTCAAGCTGGGTCACCTCCTGGGCGAGGTCTCCCCAATCCGCTGGTCTAAAGCAGCCCCATTTCCATTTCCAGGCAGGTCTGTTGTCACCCTAAATCCCCCCGCCACTCACGTCACGTCTGGAATTCCAGCAGGTGTCTTAGTCACCGAGCCCAGACAGGGATCGACAACAAAGCCCAAAGAAGTATACACCGAATGGGCCGTGCGCTCGGCATCCACTCCCCTCTACCCTTCTCCCAACAGGGTCCCCCAGCAAGTCTCCCACATTAGGTTTCTGTGAGGGCCACATCTGGAGTGGGGGTCGGGTGCGCCAAAGCCAGGCAATGGCCAAACACTCTGCCCATGGGTCCTGCTGGGATGGCTGCCCCCAAGGGGACCAGGTGAGTCCGCCAAGGAGGCCAAAGACAAGACTCGCCTGTCCAGGCCGTGCCCAGGAAGCGGGAGAAACCATTCTATGAGGGATAATGATAGAGCAGTAACTGCGGTAACATTAGCATACGTGCCTATCCAGCAGGTCCTGTGCACATTAACTCAGCTTTTCATCTCTACAACCCGAGACGCGTGTATGCAGTATGGACAGCTCCACTTTACAGATGAGGAAATAGGCCCAGAAAGGAGCACTTGCCTGGGGCCAGCACAGAGCCAATGATGATCTCACGATGAGGTAAGGTGAGGATGCAGAGCGTCCCAGGGAAGCCCACCTCGGCCACCCCCTAAGCAGCAGCCCAGGCCTCAGAAGAGGGGGAAGTGGGAGAAACCATCTTTGTTAATGGGAGCCAGGCACTGTAGAGGCTAGCTAGGACCCAGCATGGTTCGAACTTTAACTGACTCACACAAAACTCTGAGAGAGTGTCACTGTCCCACTGTACAGATGAGAAAACTGAGGCATCAAGGGCAGTCACCTGCTCAAGGCCACACAGCTGGCAGGTGGCACAGCTCATTCCCTACCATGACGTTCATCTTCCAGAGGGCGAGGGAATATTCTGAAAGGACTCTACCAAGCTCAATGTGAAAACTTGTGATTAGAAAGCCCCTACATTGGCAAATATGGAGCTGGCAGACCAATGTGACAGTGAAGAGCCATGTGGACAGGCCATATGGATTGCATCCAGAACTCTGCCTCACTCTCTGTGTTGACTAAGCGTCCGGGGCCCAGCCCTCTGCCAGGCTCGGGGTTACCAGACCTGCTCAGGGGTGCAGAGAAGAAACAGGCAATCCTCACACCACAGAGGGGTGAGCCCAAGAGAGGGGCATGGGAGCAGGGGAGGGGCGGAAGGTAGGCAGGTCGGGGAGGAGGGAGAACTCAGACCACAAACGCCCTTGTGGGGCACATCCAGGAACCAAGACTTCCTGAGCGTGGAGGGGAACTTCCAGGGTGCTTTCAGTAAGGGAAGGACGCGCTCAAATGGGCCTTTAGAGGAACCTCACCACCTGCAGATGGGCAGGAAAACTGAAGCTGGCTGTCTTCCAGGGAAAGGTCAGGGTCAAGGGCACAGATGCTGGAGCTGAGCCACCTGGTTTGAACCCTGGCTCCATCACTTTCCCTGCTTGTCTAGGACAAGTTACTCAGATGCTTTTTTTCTTTGGTTTCCACATCCTCCTCTGAAAAATGGTACTAGCAATATGCTGCCTCACAGGTGTGGTCACTGGAGACAGTGCCTGGGCCGGCTGTGAAAGGTCAGCTTTTCTTTGCTGCTAAGAGGTGGTGGGCTAGCAGTGAGTGGTAGACACGGACATCCAGTTTACAAGGGCAGTTTAACAGACACATGACTATTCAGATCACCTACTTCATCTTAGGGCTTCCCTGGTAGCTCAGTGGTAAAGAGTATGACAAGGCTGTATATTGTCTCTCTGCTTTTTTAACTTCTATGCAGAGTACATCATGCAAAATGCCAGGCTTGATGAATCACAAGCCGGAATGAAGATCACTGGGAGAAATATAAACAACCTCAGATATGCACATGATACCAGTCTAATGGCAGAAAGTGAAGAGGAACTAAAGAGCCTTTTGATGAAAGCAAAAGAGGAGAGTGGCTTGAAACTCAATGTTCAAAAAACTAAGATCATGGCATCCGGTCCCATCACTTCATGGCAAGTAGAACGGAAAAAAGTAGAAGTGGAGATTTTATTTTCTTGGGCTCCAAAATCACTGTGGATGGTGATTGCAGCCATGAAATTTAAAGACACCTGCTCCCTGGAAAGAAAGCTATGACAAACCTAGACTGTATTAAAAAGCAGAGACATCACTTTGTCAACAAAGGTCCATATAATCAAAGCTATGGTTTTCCAGTAGTCATGTATGGATGTGAGAGCTGTAACACAAAGAAGGCTGAGCACTGATGAACTGATGCTTTTGAACTGTGGTGCTGGAAAAGACTCTTGAGAGTCCCTTGGACTGCAAGGAGATCAAACCAGTCAATCCTAAAGGAAATCAACCCTGAATATTCATTGGAAGGATTGATGCTGAAGCTCCAATACTTTGACCACCTAATGTGAAGAGCTGACTCAGGGGGAAAGACCCTGATGCTGGGAAAGACTAAAGGCAGGAGGAGGGGGGTGGCAGAGGATGAGACAGACAGCATCACTGACTCAATGGACATGAATCTGAGCAAACTCTGGGAGATAGCGTAGGACAGAGGAGCCTGGTGGGCTCCAGTTCATGGGGTCATAAAGAGATGGACACATCTCAACGAGGGAACGACGGGAACTTTCATCTTAAGTCAGTTTCGGTAAGTTGTATTTTTCAAAAACTGTTCATTTCAGCTAAGTTGTTCAATTACTGGTATAAAATTGTTTATGACCCATTCTTTCAACGTCTGTAGCACTTGCAGTGGTATTTCCATTTTAGTTCCTAACGTTGGTAATCTGTGTTCCTTTTTGCTTGATCAATCTAAGTATGGAGGAGTTCTCAATTTTGTTGATGCTTTCCAGGAAACAGTTTTCGATTTTGTTCACTTTCCCTATCGCTTGCTTTCTTGCTCATTAATTACGCTCTCATTCAGATTCCTCCCTTTCTTCCATGACACTCTGCTCTTACAGGTTCTTCAGGTCACTCATCTTGAACTCATCTTTTCCAACATGAGCACCGAGGCTAGAAGTCTCACTCTGAACACTGCTTTGGCTGTACCCGATTAGGTGCATTCTGTATGATGAATTCTTATTTCCACTTTAATTTTCTAATGAAATCCTGTTCAGAAGGAGAGTTAGGAAGTGGAAGCAAATGGCTGGCCTGGAGGAAGTGGGCAGTGGAAGGTGGCTCTCTGTTCCTGGCCTGATTCCGGGGCAGAAGCCAAGCTCCCCACTCAAGTGAAGGAAGGTCTGGAGCCGTGTTCCGGCTTGTTCTCGCTCAGTGAGGGGGCTGTGGCTTCTAGGGTGGAGGGTATTGGCCCTGGATACACAGACCTGATGCTCACAGGGGAGGTTTTAGGCTGACAGGTGCTCGGCTTGCTGCCCAGTGGTAGGGATTCAAACCAAGGGCTGGCTGAGTGTGAGAATGAGAAACCAACAACAGTGGCAAGTGTGAGGAGACAGTGAACTTGGGAAAGACACCTTTCTGACTCTGAAGCACACTGGACCAGTCTGAGGCCAACTGAGAAGGGCTGCATGAGGAAGACACGTGCTGCCTTTCCAAGACTTGGTACAAAAATAAAGTAGAATATCCCACTGTTAATTTTCACACCGGTTACATATTGAAATGATACTATTTAGAATACAGTTATCCCTCAGTGTCCATGGGAGGTTGATTCCAGGCACATTCTTTACCTCTGAGCCACTGGGGAAGCCCCCCAGGAAACCCCCTACAGATACCAGAACTCCACAGATGCTCAAGCCCTTTATATAAAATGATGCAGCCCCAGTCAGCCCTCTGCACCCGTGGATACACAGTGCTGATGGTAATATGGAGTTAAAATATGTTAGGGCTAATTTTGTCTCTTTATGGTTTTAATGTGGGTCCCATCACAGTCCCAGCAAAGAGAGCTACTCTAAGCTTCTGCAGGGTCAGAACCTGCCTTGTAAATAGGCCCCCAGGACCCCTCCAGTAGTTTGGGTGGCGCCCCTCTGTCTCAAGCCCTCTAGTCCCACCCCCAGGACAAGCTTCCTGTCAAGCCCCCTAGGCAAGAGCAGGTGGCTGGACACAGACACTGTCTTCCTCAGACGCCCCAGCTCCCGACCTGGTGAGCTGCCGGGGGTGTTCTGTGGTCAGTACAGCCTCTGGCTGGAGAAGGTGGGCCACCAGCCCCCTGCCCGGCCAAGTGTCTCTACACACAGATGTAGGCCTGGCTCTTCTAATACATTAAGGGACTGCGTCACATTCCACATCTGCCCCATCAGAGGCTCCTTGGGGCAGGGATGATCTGCCTTGGTCAAGATGCATAGTGTGCCTGGTGCCTTAGGTGATGACAAAGTCCTCGTGCAGTGAGTGGCTGGTCCAGGGGCCCATCCTCCCCAGGGTGTCCCCCACGTGAAGGGCAGAACTCAAGGGGAATGACTAGGCGCTCACCTGGGGAGCACCGCTGTGCTCAAGACAGCTGTGCACACATGCTGGGAAGCCCTGTGCATGGCAGCCGACAAGCAATCTCCCCCTGGAAACCGGCAGCCTGGACCAGGTGTCCCAGGTGGAGGCTGGAGGTGGCATGCAATCCCCTTCAAGGGCTGGGAACCTGCGGACTCAGCGGCGTCACCCGTGCTCCTGGGCCTCCTCACCCACTGGGTGGATCCCAAGGGGTCTTGTTTAGTAGGTAGGTTTCATCTCTGTGTTGCTTTTGGACAGATCACCTGGTCACCCGACAGTAAAACCACAACAGCCATCACACAGCAAAGGATTAATAGTGACCAGGCATCACATCAGGGGCTCCTGTAGAGAAGGCAGGCACATGTCCCCTCCCCATAGCCCAGTCTGCAGAAGAGGAGGTGGCCTGCAGGGTCCAGAGAGGCCCCAGCAGAGCACTGTGCCCAGGCTCCAGTCTCCATCCAAGGGGCCCCTGGGGCAGCACAGGGCCTCCCCTAGACCCCCAAGGCATGCCCTCCTCCAAAGACTCCAACTCCACCCATCAGGCCAGGCTGCCCCATTCTCCCCACAATGAAGTGGGCCACGTCGCACACCCTTGGCTTCAGGGCCAGGACAATTGCCAGGGCCCAAAGCTATGCCATCAGGCCACGCAAAACCCACACAGCTGTGTCCTCTGGCTGTGAGTCATCAAGTTAGAATTAGCCACCAATGTTTGAAAAAACCCACTGAATCCACAGAAAAACCCAGGTTTCCCGTTGTTCTCAGAAACACTGATCTGGTCACAATGGACCACCTATATTTTTTCATGGCAACATGGGTCCCACAGGACACGATGCATGTGATCCAGTCCCCTCTATGGCCAGTGGATACCTTGCCCAAGTGCACATCCCTCAGGGTCCTGGCACTTTGAACCCGAGGCCAGCCGTGGCCACAGGGAGCCATGATGGGGTTAGAGAGCCCCACTAAGTCCAGATGGAACCGAGTCCTTTCTTCAGCAGTGATTACACAAGAAACAGCCCCACTCCAACTCACCATGGAGTTCACCCACGGTGGGGTAGGGTAGCCCAGGCCCTGGAGATCCTGAGGGCTCAGCCCTCTTCCCCACCTCTCTCCTGCCATCAGAGATGGTGCCCCCAAGAGCTGTGTTTCCCCTACTAAGTGGCACCCATGTACTGCAGCCAACAGTCCAAGAGCACAGAGGCCTAGAAAGGTGGTGACCAACTGTCCAGTCCTGGCCTGCCCTGCCTGAGACATGCCCAGACAAGAGCACACACAGGGCCTGGAGGCAGAGATGCTCAGACCGCACCTGGGTTCAATTCAGGGCAGTGGGAGGGAGAGGGCGGCCTTGCCACCCTCTGTGCACAACAACGGGATAGTGGAACTACACGGGAGTAGACAAGATCTCAGAAGCGCCTTCAGTGGCATTGAGAAAAAGACCCCTTCCATAGCAGGGGCTCCAAGAAATAGGACAGGAGGAGCGGGTCCATTAGGTATGCTGCCAGGAGGGCGTGGAGGGTCATTACAGCAAGCCGCAGCCCCTAGGCCCACACCATGTGGCACGGTGAGCCACGTCCAGGCCAGGCACCCCTTCCCTGGCTGCTCTCCTGCAACTCAGCTGAAATGGAATAAACGAGAGACAAGTCCAGATGTGCAGAAAACCTCTTGTTGGAATAAATCACTTTCCATACGACACAAACTGTTAAATTACAAACACTGATGCTATTATAAAAATAATGGCACAGCACTTTTTATTTTCTTTAATCAGAAAAATAAGCCCCATGTTTCTGGGAGGGAGACCAGGTATCTGCAGGCCCTGCTCTGGGTGTCAGGACCCCGGAGTGTCAGGGTCTTCACAACCAAGCAGGGAGGAAGGCTTGGGCCTGGAAACCGGGATGGAATGGGGTGGGGGTGGGGGCGGTGCATGTGTCTGTGGCCTCCGTGAACCAGGTCGGTATCGGAAGTGACCATCACAGCCGGGTGAGACGGGCGCACAAAGCAGAGCCCTGGTGGCTGACGTTGCTCTCCCACCTGCGCTGGGACTCCAGGGGCAAGGGGTGGATGACCCTTGAGTGCAGACTTGGGTCTGGTAGTGGGGGGGGGGGAGTGCAGCAGAGAAAGCCTTGTAGTGTGAGGTCTGTCTTGACGGGGGCCATCCTGGGGGGCCGGAGCCAGAAAGCTGTAGGGGACAAGTGGGAGGCTGGGAGCAGACATTGTGGGAATGGCCTTGGGCCCTGCAGGCTTTCTTGGTCCAAAGCTGGGGTGGCGGGTGGGAGACTCTGCCCTCCGCCTCATTGCCTGGCCATCAGGGTGGAAACAGACTCCCGAGGGGACCTTCCTTGGCACCAGCAGACCACCATGGATGGCCCTGAGCATTCTTCAGGCCCTCTCTCCACAGTCACAGGACCCTGGAGCTGGACAAATGTGACCCTCTGCCAGAGAGCAGGAAAGTAGGGGCCCAGGCCAGGCTCTGGTTGTGCCCACATTCTGC
The DNA here is from genome assembly GCA_006408675.1 of Madoqua kirkii. Taxonomy (NCBI): domain Eukaryota; kingdom Metazoa; phylum Chordata; class Mammalia; order Artiodactyla; family Bovidae; genus Madoqua; species Madoqua kirkii. Next base: position 24,915 of record SJYC01070750.1, on the reverse strand, counting down.
CTGGCAAGGAGTGTGGGGAATGCACACTGGCCAGATGGAGAGGGGGCTCAAGGAGAGCAAGGCCTACAGCTGGCACACCTCCCAAAATCTCACACACAGACACACACACATTCTCTCTCCATGGACACGCGCATATTTGCAGACCACACGCTGTATACATGCACACCCAAGCTCACTCTCTGAACAGTACACCTGGGCATGGAACTCCAACACTGAAGGACAAGTGGGCACTTTAGAGGCACAGAGAAATGCTGAAGGACCCTCCCCCAACCCCAAGCCTGAGCCTTTGAGGGTAGCTGTGTTCCCTCTCCTGGGGGCGTGCATGTCACAAAGCAGTGGGCACAGTGGGGGTGAGCCTGTGGAAGGTGGGAAGGTGCTGAGGTCCTCTCCTCTCTTCCTGACGCAGGGGGGTCTCAGATTGGTGGTGGCCCTGCAGGGGGCTCCTGCCTCTGCTGAGCCTCAGTTTCCAACTGCAAACAGCCCAGCCTGTCTGGAGAAGGCCTCTGACCAGTCTGACAACACATCTTAGGCTTCAAGGTGAGGGGGGGCCTTGGCCTGGCTCAGCAGAGCCACACCTGGGGTGGTCTGGGAGAATACGCGTCAGGCTCCAGGGCTCACGGATGGGGCCTGGCGGGCCACTGCAGGGGTGGAGGATCGAGTCCGTCGTGACCTCAGGGGCCGGCAGGGTTGGCCTGGGGCCAAGAGGGAGAGCTGGGGTTGATGGGCCCGCACCAGGTTCAGCAGGGACTGCCGTGGCTGGCTCGGGGGCCCCAGGAGAGGCCGGCGGGGTGGAGTTGGCCGACCCAGGAGTGAGGGGCGCTCAGGTAAGGGGAGTAACGGCTGGGGCTTGCAGGGCTGGCTTGGGCCCAAAAGTGACCGCAGGGGCTGGCAGGGCTGTTCTGGGTGGGGGTGGGGGCGGTGCATGTGTCTGTGGCCTCCGTGAACCAGGTCGGTATCGGAAGTGACCATCACAGCCGGGTGAGACGGGCGCACAAAGCAGAGCCCTGGTGGCTGACGTTGCTCTCCCACCTGCGCTGGGACTCCAGGGGCAAGGGGTGGATGACCCTTGAGTGCAGACTTGGGTCTGGTAGTGGGGGGGGGGGAGTGCAGCAGAGAAAGCCTTGTAGTGTGAGGTCTGTCTTGACGGGGGCCATCCTGGGGGGCCGGAGCCAGAAAGCTGTAGGGGACAAGTGGGAGGCTGGGAGCAGACATTCTGGGAATGGCCTTGGGCCCTGCAGGCTTTCTTGGTCCAAAGCTGGGGTGGCGGGTGGGAGACTCTGCCCTCCGCCTCATTGCCTGGCCATCAGGGTGGAAACAGACTCCCGAGGGGACCTTCCTTGGCACCAGCAGACCACCATGGATGGCCCTGAGCATTCTTCAGGCCCTCTCTCCACAGTCACAGGACCCTGGAGCTGGACAAATGTGACCCTCTGCCAGAGAGCAGGAAAGTAGGGGCCCAGGCCAGGCTCTGGTTGTGCCCACATTCTGCCTGGCAAGGAGTGTGGGGAATGCACACTGGCCAGATGGAGAGGGGGCTCAAGGAGAGCAAGGCCTACAGCTGGCACACCTCCCAAAATCTCACACACAGACACACACACATTCTCTCTCCATGGACACGCGCATATTTGCAGACCACACGCTGTATACATGCACACCCAAGCTCACTCTCTGAACAGTACACCTGGGCATGGAACTCCAACACTGAAGGACAAGTGGGCACTTTAGAGGCACAGAGAAATGCTGAAGGACCCTCCCCCAACCCCAAGCCTGAGCCTTTGAGGGTAGCTGTGTTCCCTCTCCTGGGGGCGTGCATGTCACAAAGCAGTGGGCACAGTGGGGGTGAGCCTGTGGAAGGTGGGAAGGTGCTGAGGTCCTCTCCTCTCTTCCTGACGCAGGGGGGTCTCAGATTGGTGGTGGCCCTGCAGGGGGCTCCTGCCTCTGCTGAGCCTCAGTTTCCAACTGCAAACAGCCCAGCCTGTCTGGAGAAGGCCTCTGACCAGTCTGACAACACATCTTAGGCTTCAAGGTGAGGGGAGGCCTTGGCCTGGCTCAGCAGAGCCACACCTGGGGTGGTCTGGGAGAATACGCGTCAGGCTCCAGGGCTCACGGATGGGGCCTGGCGGGCCACTGCAGGGGTGGAGGATCGAGTCCGTCGTGACCTCAGGGGCCGGCAGGGTTGGCCTGGGGCCAAGAGGGAGAGCTGGGGTTGATGGGCCCGCACCAGGTTCAGCAGGGACTGCCGTGGCTGGCTCGGGGGCCCCAGGAGAGGCCGGCGGGGTGGAGTTGGCCGACCCAGGAGTGAGGGGCGCTCAGGTAAGGGGAGTAACGGCTGGGGCTTGCAGGGCTGGCTTGGGCCCAAAAGTGACCGCAGGGGCTGGCAGGGCTGTTCTGGGCCCAAGAGTGGCCGCTTTCGTCGGCAGGGCTGTTCTGGGCCCAAGAGTGGCCGCTTGGGCGGGTGAGGCTGTTCTGGGTCCATAAGTGGCCGCTTTTGTTGGCACAGCTGTCCAGGGCCCAGCAATGAAGGTTTGGGGGGGCCAGGCTGCTCTGGGGCTTCAACTAACTCTTGGGGCTGATTGAGACCAAGCAGTGACCGCCGGGGGCGGCTGGGCTGGCCCAGAAGGGATCTTCGGGGCTGGCATGGGGCTAGGAATGCCCGCCGGGGGCAGCAGCACTGGCCTGAGGGTGAGCTGGTGGGCCGGCGACGTGGACGCAGCATGAGGAGCGACTGGGGGGGCTGACACCGCTGGCACTGGGCTATCAGTGACCGAAGGGGCCGGCACCGCTGTCCTGAGGATGCCCTGCTGGGCTGGCCGCGGAAACACGGGCCCACCCACGACCGCATGGGCCAGCAGCGGTGCCAGAGGGCCAGGAGGGACCGGCAGACGTGGCACGGGACCAGGATGGACCGCAGGGGCCGGCAGCGGTGCCACGGGGCCAGGATGGACCGTAGGGGTCGACAGAGGTAACACGGGGCCAGGATGGACCGCAGGGGCCGACAGCGCTGCCACGGGGCCAGGAGGGAGCGCAGGCGCCGGAAGCGCTGCCTGGGGGCTAGTGCCCAACGTGGCTGGTGGGGCTGAGCTGGGAGTGACCGCTGGGGCCGGCAGGGCTGATCTGGGGCTGGAAGCAGCTGCTGGGGCCGGCAGGGCTGACCTGGGCCCAGAAGTGACCGCCGGGGCTGGCAGGGCTGTCTTGGGCCCAGAAGTGACCGCTGGGGCCAGCTGCGCTGACCCGGGAGTGGCCGCTGGGGCTGGCAGGGCTGCCCGGGGTCCGGGGAAGCCCGACGGGGCTGGCAGCGCTGACACGGGGCTGGGAGTGACCCCTGGGGCTGGCTGGGCTGGAGCTGCTGCTGGCGCTGGGCCGGGCCGTTCTGGTCCCAGTGGTTGGCTGGGAGCGGCCCCCCTTCTGGGGAGCACACCTGCATGGAAGAAAGAGCACGTGTCCACCTGGGCAGGTGTGTCTGTAGACCCCCCATCCAGCCCGGGTCCCTGAGACATGCTGCCCCCTCACCAGCATTCCAGTCCCCAAGGGAGTTGAAAGTGGAGTGTGAAACACCAAGAAGAACCCCCTCTCTGAACAGAGGCACAAACCAGTGAGTCCCTGAAGAGGAAAGCAGCTACAGTGCTGAGCCAACACCTAGGACAGAACCCTGTGCTCTGGGAGATAAGCCCCTGGCCCCAGTCTCCCTGCCCCATGCCAGCTGGGCTCTGGGTGATAGCAAGGATCACCCCCCACTGAGGGCCTACTCCCAGCGGGGCTGCTCCTTGCGCCTGGACCACCAAACAGAAGTGATGTGACTCCCCCAGTATTGCAGACACTGCACTTCGCATAAGTTTAGCACATGGAGAGCACTGAGCAATGAGCCTGGACCCCACGCATTACAGACACGCTGGACACCCCTTAGGCGGCGGAGCCTGACAGACGCAATGGGGAAACGGGGCCAGCCTATCAGCGGTGCACCCTCCCATCCCGCCTGAGCCAAGATACCCCCGCCCCCAGTTCCTGGCCTGGTGTGGCCTCTCTCTGGCTGTGACTCACCTGAGGTGTCACTTGCCTCTATAGGACCCCAGACTTCCGGCGGACGGGTGCCCCTGGCCCCAGTCCACGTGTGCCCCATACCCCATCCCCGACAACGACGAAGCACGTTGCCAGGGAGGCCCAGCTGCTGATGGGTGGTGTCCAGGTGCTGGTGTGGCCCCGAGGCTGCCCGGGGGCAGAGGGCACGGAGCCTGTGGCTCTGAGTGGGAGGGGCCCGGGGCTCACCTGCTTTGTGGGCTGCAGAGGGACCTTCTTCCCTCGGTCACAGGGGGGCTCCAGGTCCTGCTCAGAGCTGCCTGCCTCCAGGGGCCGCCCGTTCTCACTTGGCTCTGCAGACGGGCAGTTTTCTGCCTCCCGGGGCTTCTTGACAAGGCGACGTTCCCACTTCTCCTTCCGCTCGTGTGGCTTCAGGGCCATGTCCTTCTGCAGGGCAAGGAAGAACAAAGCCAGTTAATCAGTGGTGACACATGGAGTGTTAGCTATCCCAACTGTGACACCACGAGAGACTACGCTGTGCCAAAGGTGAGGCCCTGTGCACGTGCCAGTGCCCACCTGAGGGGCCACAGCCCACGCCACCCTCCACAGCGGGCTGTCAGCCTACCACTCTAAGTTTGCAAAGAAGCCTCCCACCCTGGCAGGGCCGCGTGAGGGGAGTGAAGGCAGATGGAGGGACGGGTAAGGCATAGATGGGTCGGATGAGTATGGGCGGGCCTGTCAGGACTAGGGGTTTGGGGAGGATGACTGGGGTGTTTCCCAAGGAGCCCAGCCAGTAATACGGTGCCCTGATCCTCGGCCCAATGTGAAGTCTCAGCCAAGCTCACAGGAAGCAGGCACTGAGACTGGTGGCTGTGCTGGCCTCTGTGAGACATGACCCATCCTGGGAGTGGCCCTCAGATTGGCCCCTCCTGAGACCAGGAGCCCTGGGCTGAAGGCCATTAGCACAGTAGCTGGCCAAAGGCAGAGATTGTGCAACTCCAGCTGCCTCCTCCTCTTCCAGCTGCGCTGACCCGGGAGTGGCCGCTGGGGCTGGCAGGGCTGCCCGGGGTCCGGGGAAGCCCGACGGGGCTGGCAGCGCTGACACGGGGCTGGGAGTGACCCCTGGGGCTGGCTGGGCTGGAGCTGCTGCTGGCGCTGGGCCGGGCCGTTCTGGTCCCAGTGGTTGGCTGGGAGCGGCCCCCCTTCTGGGGAGCACACCTGCATGGAAGAAAGAGCACGTGTCCACCTGGGCAGGTGTGTCTGTAGACCCCCCATCCAGCCCGGGTCCCTGAGACATGCTGCCCCCTCACCAGCATTCCAGTCCCCAAGGGAGTTGAAAGTGGAGTGTGAAACACCAAGAAGAACCCCCTCTCTGAACAGAGGCACAAACCAGTGAGTCCCTGAAGAGGAAAGCAGCTACAGTGCTGAGCCAACACCTAGGACAGAACCCTGTGCTCTGGGAGATAAGGCCCTGGCCCCAGTCTCCCTGCCCCATGCCAGCTGGGCTCTGGGTGATAGCAAGGATCACCCCCCACTGAGGGCCTACTCCCAGCGGGGCTGCTCCTTGCGCCTGGACCACCAAACAGAAGTGATGTGACTCCCCCAGTATTGCAGACACTGCACTTCGCATAAGTTTAGCACATGGAGAGCACTGAGCAATGAGCCTGGACCCCACGCATTACAGACACGCTGGACACCCCTTAGGCGGCGGAGCCTGACAGACGCAATGGGGAAACGGGGTCAGCCTATCAGCGGTGCACCCTCCCATCCCGCCTGAGCCAAGACACCCCCGCCCCCAGTTCCTGGCCTGGTGTGGCCTCTCTCTGGCTGTGACTCACCTGAGGTGTCACTTGCCTCTATAGGACCCCCAGACTTCCGGCGGACGGGTGCCCCTGGCCCCAGTCCACGTGTGCCCCATACCCCATCCCCGACAACGACGAAGCACGTTGCCAGGGAGGCCCAGCTGCTGATGGGTGGTGTCCAGGTGCTGGTGTGGCCCCGAGGCTGCCCGGGGGCAGAGGGCACGGAGCCTGTGGCTCTGAGTGGGAGGGGCCCGGGGCTCACCTGCTTTGTGGGCTGCAGAGGGACCTTCTTCCCTCGGTCACAGGGGGGCTCCAGGTCCTGCTCAGAGCTGCCTGCCTCCAGGGGCCGCCCGTTCTCACTTGGCTCTGCAGACGGGCAGTTTTCTGCCTCCCGGGGCTTCTTGACAAGGCGACGTTCCCACTTCTCCTTCCGCTCGTGTGGCTTCAGGGCCATGTCCTTCTGCAGGGCAAGGAAGAACAAAGCCAGTTAATCAGTGGTGACACATGGAGTGTTAGCTATCCCAACTGTGACACCACGAGAGACTACGCTGTGCCAAAGGTGAGGCCCTGTGCACGTGCCAGTGCCCACCTGAGGGGCCACAGCCCACGCCACCCTCCACAGCGGGCTGTCAGCCTACCACTCTAAGTTTGCAAAGAAGCCTCCCACCCTGGCAGGGCCGCGTGAGGGGAGTGAAGGCAGATGGAGGGACGGGTAAGGCATAGATGGGTCGGATGAGTATGGGCGGGCCTGTCAGGACTAGGGGTTTGGGGAGGATGACTGGGGTGTTTCCCAAGGAGCCCAGCCAGTAATACGGTGCCCTGATCCTCGGCCCAATGTGAAGTCTCAGCCAAGCTCACAGGAAGCAGGCACTGAGACTGGTGGCTGTGCTGGCCTCTGTGAGACATGACCCATCCTGGGAGTGGCCCTCAGATTGGCCCCTCCTGAGACCAGGAGCCCTGGGCTGAAGGCCATTAGCACAGTAGCTGGCCAAAGGCAGAGATTGTGCAACTCCAGCTGCCTCCTCCTCTGGTCCTGAGCCACCTATGGGTCTATCAGCCCAAATTCTCTGCAGCCTAGAATCCTAACCTAGGAGCCTAGGTTCCTAATGGGAACCCTCCTGGGAAAACAGTCTCCATCTCAGCCAGGTATGCAGGGCTTCAGCAACCCCAGATCCAGCCCTAGAGCAGAGATGTGGGCCAGCCCTGCTCATAGCTGTACCCAGTGCTGGAGCTGAGCCTGACACACAGTAGGTGTTTAACAAGCATGTGTTACACTGATGCTGACGACAATGTGGTCTCCCATCCCATCAAGCCTCTGCACTGCCTGCACAGCTCCTACTATGCAGAGGTCTAGACGCCCCGCTCCCCCGACCCCACCAACACACACAGCCCTGCCCATGTGCCCAGAACCCAGGAGGACCTGGCATTGATATGTACTGAGCAGGTGGGGTGCCTCTCGCTGGCATCCACGAGGAAGCTGGAGGCAGCTCCAGCACCACTGGGCTGCTAGAGAGGTAAGGAAAAGCCAACAAGGGACTCAGCAGACTGCAAGAGCATTTGAGGGAGGAGGAGGAGGAAAGCCTGAATGAGCGCAATGGTGACTTTATCCCACGGCCCTGCAGGAAGTGTCCCCAGGTACTTAAGTGGGTGGCAGGAAGGACGAGGCCCCAGTCTGCTCTGGTCCCCTGGACCAGAGGCAGGAAACAGGAGGTACTGTGCTTGAGAGTGGGGTCCTCCAATTCAGGGTCCACAGCCACCTCAAGAAGACTCCATAGGTCCCTCTTCCCACCCAATGAGCAGGGCCCACACTTTCTAGAATTCACCAGGGGCGCCGATGAGGCCAACCAGACTGGAGTTGTCCCTCCAGACACAGAAGCACCCTGACTGCCCTGTCCAGTGTGGCCTGTGGCCCAGCCCGGGAGCAACCACATCCAACTGCAGGCTAACTGACCACTCTGCTCCACCGCTGCACAGGGCAGTGTAACAGATCCCTCCCCTCTCCCAGGCCCGAACCCACGGGCACGCAGACCTGGAGCTTGAGCAGGATGTGGGGAGTGAAATGCCATCCACAGCCTCTCAAGAGGAAGCATGTCATACCCTGAGATGCCTGCCCCTTCACCAAGCGCTACACGCTCACCTTCCTGCACGTCCCTGCCCTATCCTCAATGTGAACTCAGGGGTACCAGGGAGAGAGGGGGATGGTGTCCCAGTGGAGATGGAGGGCTCCTAAAGTTCAGCTGAGCTGGGGGGGCCACAGGTGGGGCACTTGTCCTGGGACATCCATGAGGTCAGATACCATGCCATGCAGCAGTCCTGCCAGCCTGGAACTCAGGTCCCCACTGATGACCTACCAGGCCCACAGTTGTGAATCTGACCAAAGTTCCACAGGCAGATTCTGCCTGAGCAGCAAGAGGGACCGAAACTTGCTGGGTGCAGAACAGCCCCTTTCCCACATTCACACTCTGGGCTATCAGACCCCAGAGACACCCACAAGTCACCTGCACTTTTGCAGCCACCTCTGGAACCCCCCAGGGCAGTAGCTTGCCTCAGTCAGAAGGGGCTACTCCCCACCTCATGCCCTGCCGACAAGAGTCCCTGCTGATCCCAGGACTTCCCACGCCTGCCCCTCCCATAGGAATCAGGCCAACTCATTACAGTGGCAGTGAGTGCCGACTGTATGCCAGCTCCGCTCCAGGCACCTGGGGTCAGATCAGGAGGGAGCCAGCCCATCAGGCGAGTTGTCACGACTCCCAAAAGGAGAGAAGACTAATGCAGACAAGAAAGTGGAAGAGAAGGAGCTGCTTCAGAGGTGCATGCTTGTCTCCCAGGAATGGGAGGCAGGCCAAGCGAGGCTCTGACGTCTGACAGCAGTCAGCAGCTGGCCCTGCATATGGCCACGGGCTTCCCTGGGGAACAACACTGAGGCTGTGCCTCCAGTGACAGAAAGCATTGGTGAACACAGCGGCTCGCTTCCCACACACAGGGTACTCAATACATATGTACTCCTGGTGTGCCCATGACACATGAATGCCAACCCCTTTACAGATGGAGGCCAAGGCCCAGAGAAGTCCAGAGAGCTTCCTGGTCACCCAACTGTTCCCACCCAGGCCCTGGAAAGCAGCAAGGCCCTTGGAACCCCCACCTGTTCACGGCGCCAGGCTGCAGGTCTGTCCCCTCAGAACCTCACTGACCACTCATGGATCCCCGCCTACCCCCAGCCTCCCATCCAAAGGTAGAAAAGGCCATAACCCCACTCAGAAGGCCTCCTCAGGGAAGGGAGGGGCTTTTGTCCCACAAGGTCTTCGGCAGACGGGACTGGGCTGGCCCACATGCAGGGAGCCGCCTGCCACACTTGGTCTACAGATGGAAACTAACCCCCCAGGGCAGTAGCTTGCCTCAGTCAGAAGGGGCTACTCCCCACCTCATGCCCTGCCGACAAGAGTCCCTGCTGATCCCAGGACTTCCCACGCCTGCCCCTCCCATAGGAATCAGGCCAACTCATTACAGTGGCAGTGAGTGCCGACTGTATGCCAGCTCCGCTCCAGGCACCTGGGGTCAGATCAGGAGGGAGCCAGCCCATCAGGCGAGTTGTCACGACTCCCAAAAGGAGAGAAGACTAATGCAGACAAGAAAGTGGAAGAGAAGGAGCTGCTTCAGAGGTGCATGCTTGTCTCCCAGGAATGGGAGGCAGGCCAAGCGAGGCTCTGACGTCTGACAGCAGTCAGCAGCTGGCCCTGCATATGGCCACGGGCTTCCCTGGGGAACAACACTGAGGCTGTGCCTCCAGTGACAGAAAGCATTGGTGAACACAGCGGCTCGCTTCCCACACACAGGGTACTCAATACATATGTACTCCTGGTGTGCCCATGACACATGAATGCCAACCCCTTTACAGATGGAGGCCAAGGCCCAGAGAAGTCCAGAGAGCTTCCTGGTCACCCAACTGTTCCCACCCAGGCCCTGGAAAGCAGCAAGGCCCTTGGAACCCCCACCTGTTCACCGGCGCCAGGCTGCAGGTCTGTCCCCTCAGAACCTCACTGACCACTCATGGATCCCCGCCTACCCCCAGCCTCCCATCCAAAGGTAGAAAAGGCCATAACCCCACTCAGAAGGCCTCCTCAGGGAAGGGAGGGGCTTTTGTCCCACAAGGTCTTCGGCAGACGGGACTGGGCTGGCCCACATGCAGGGAGCCGCCTGCCACACTTGGTCTACAGATGGAAACGCACGCTTGTTCACACACCCTCCCATCTGACCGAGCCCCTGGGGCCAGGCTGACGCGGCACTTGCCAACGCAGGAAGCAAGGGCAGACACCACCTAAAGGGCCCACAGATACAACGAGGTGGGGCTTTGAGGCATCTCCCACCACGGCCCCCACACAGGCGTGCACACATACACCCAGACCCCGCAGCCTGGACACGAGGCTGGCGCGGAGTCTCCATGCAGGACACTGCAGCTGTGCTGATCGGGCCCCTGGGCTCAATCTTCCATCCCTTGGAACCCTGCTCCTACCCAACACAGGTGCTGTGACTTTCTTGTTGCCACAGAAAGTGGCAAGCTTTCTCCCCTAACCTTCCCATGGATCACTTCATTGTGGAAAGAGAGCCTCCTGCCCCTCTGTGGCCTGATCCTGAGGTGGGCACCTCACGTGTCACTGAGGGCTGACAGGGAGGAAGGAGCAAGCACCCACCTCAGGGCCTTCTTAGGGCCATCCAAGGCCACTTTTGACCTACATGGCCAAAGTCACAAAGGCTGTTTCTGGTCCAGGGGATAACCTCTGAGCTGTCACATCTGAGCCCCAGAAAGAGAACAGGGCTGTCCATGACAGAAGTCTGAGGAAAGGGAGAGAATGCGTGGCCAGTCCACCACTAACCATGAAACCTGTAGGGGAAACCTGCCCTAAGGGGTCACATGGGGTGGGGCAGGGACCTGTCTTTCTAACAAGCACCTGTGAACCAAAGAGACAAAATGGGCTGGACAGACAGGGAAGGGAAGCAAGCATGGGGGTGACTTATGTGGTGCGCGCTGCAGATAGAACCTCCTCTGGGACCCCACCAACTCTAGGCCAGGACCCCTCCCTCCTCCTGCCACTAGCCCCAGCCCCTCTGCAGGTTCTGGAAGGGCCTCAGGAAAACTCTAGGTCATCTCTCCAGACACATCAGGCCACTGCATGATTCACGTGGTTAAAAAGACATATCTGTCAACCACGAATTGTTCTAACTTGCCACTTTTCCTGTTATTTTTCTTTAAAAACAACAACTAGATGGTCAGAAAACTTGAAACACCCGTGCCTCTCTCCCTCGGACTGAACTCAGTCCAGCTCCATCCCAGCCACAGACCACGGTGGCACGTGGGGGCCCAGGACAGGGCCTTCTGCGTCTGGAAGGAGTCGGGGAGCAGCAAAGCCACCTGCCCTGGCCAGGCTGCCACGCGCCGGCGTGGGCCCTGTGCAGACAGAGGCTCCCCGGCTTCCACAGGCAGGCGGCCTCGTGCCACACATGTCCTGGCTCCAAGAGAGGCCCACAGCATTTCCCGCCTTAAAGTTCAAGAGGATGAACTCTAAGCCAACGGCCCCACCGGTTTCCTCTCCTGGAAGGAAACGCGCCATCTCAGCAGGATTTCTCTGGAGCAGGGCGCACCGGGGTCCAGACGCCGCTCCCACAGCGGGGGAGGGGGGGTTGTCTGGCTCCTTTAAAAGGCTCAGCCATGCCTGGGCACATGCAAGGTCACTGCCCTGCCGGCCTCAATTTCCTCATCTGGAGACTGGAGTGGCAGCTGTGCCCAGGCCTATGGGGGTTTTACCCACAGCTGCTTCTGGAGCCACAGTGCAGGCCCACAATGATGCTACTACAAGTGCTCCCAACTACAAATGTGGCAATGAGGCACTGCCAAGGTTGTGACGATGCAGGGTGAGCCAGGATGAACTCCAGTGCCCCAGAGTCTGCGATCATGTCCCCCAGTGACCCAGGAACCTCTAGCCAGCCCAAGAGTTGCCAGCTCTTGCCATCACCAAAGGTGACAAGTGAGGTGACCCAAGAGGAATGTCCAGGTAGGCCTCAATCAGCATGGGGCCTCTGGGCCACACCTGCGGGCACACATGGGCAGATGCAGCCATTCAGACCCCAGCACCCTCGCCCACACGCAGGGGACCCTCAGAGAGGGTGCTGCGGGGCACGGAGGTGCACAATCTCTGGCCACCTGAGGAATGGCCCAGCAGTGAAGCCCCCGAGTGACCAGGCCCTCGGACTCTCCCCAGACCACTGGGTCGGGGGAAGCTGCTATGAAATCACAGATTAGATTTTCCTGTAGCAATTTCATATGACTATTTTTAACTCCCCTAAACATTAATACTATGCACCACCAATAAAATTTCAAACTGTACTTCAGTAAACCAACCATGGAGAGATAAAAGTAATTAAAACTGGCAAACACAGACTCAGAATTGTTCTCCTCGCTGGGGGCTGAGGCTGCTTGCTCCCACATAGATCGGGCCCTTCCAGGCCGCAGACTCTGCAGGTAAAGGCACGGCCACCTCTCTCCAGCTGGGCAGGAACCCCCTTCCACACTCTGTGAACCACACTGGGGTCTGTTCCCCAATACCTGGACCCCAACCCCACAGAGCTCACCCCTCCTCACCAAACTTGGCCAACTCTCACTTTCCCCTCACCAGGGTGAGAATACAGATGGCCCCAGTGGACGGCCCACCCAGACCTCACCACTGCCTCCCACCCCACCTGCCCCTTCACTTCCTGGAGGGAGGCCTTGTGGGATGGTCATGTCACCCTTGGACAGGGCCAGAGGGCTACAGGGTGGCTGAGGTTGCCTGTCTCCCAGAACCTCCTGGACTCGAGGGCCCCAGCAGCACTCCCCGACTCCTACTTCAGGCATCTGCTCTCTGTGGTTCCAGGAGTTCAGGTCAAATCCCACCCGCCAGCAGTCTGAGTGTGGGCCCTACCCATTCTACCTTCAGAGCCTCACCCCCAGCTCACCTGGCAGGCTGTCATCTCCCATCAGAGCTTGTCTGCCCCAGGGCCTTGGCCCAGCTGCTTCCTTTGCCCTAGCATGCACATGGCTCACTGCCCCTCACTTGCAAGTTTTGGCTCAACACTCCTGCACCCGCTTAACCTCAGTAAAACTGCAGCCCCTCCACCCTGCTCCTCTAGGCTGTGGTTCACACCCTGGGGCAGAGACTCCACGTGCAGGTGCTTCCTTCCAGTGACTGGGGGAGCCCGTGGCTTACTGCCAGGGTCTTTCCCCAGGAGGTAACCCCTTCCCCTCCCCCAGGCAGAAAGCAGGTAGCTTCTGCACTGCCCACCAGCATCCAATGCCCCCAACCCCCAAATGACCAACTCTCCATATCTGCCTGGGACTAAGAGGGTTCTGGGGACATGGGACTTCAGTGCCAAAGTCGGGGAAGTTCTAGAGAGACAGGGAAGGAAGGCCGTGTGAACCACCACAAGAGGATCTGCCTCCATTTAGACAGGCTTTGCTAGAGGCCCTCCCTGCCCACACAGCTCCTGGGGGCCAGATGGGGGGCTGAGAAGGTCCTCTGCCTGCCCTAACCCCTGCCCCGGGTTCTGCTCCAGGTGCAAGAAGGCCACAGGCACCTCAGCCTCCAGCTTGGGACCTGTCTGGGCTCAGGCGCTGAACTGGGAGCTGGCCTGGCTGCTCTGTGGGGCCAGGTCCAGTCTCCCCTCTAGCGGTACCGCCTGGTCAGAGCTTCCTTCCTGACCCGTCCCCCACCTACGTCACACCCACACAGCCCCAGCCCCACACCCAGTATGCTGACTCTCTAGGCAACCCTTCCTTCCTGAGGGTCCCCTTGCCCTTGAGGGCTACTTCCTGAAGACCTCACTGACAACCTCTGCTGCTCTGGAAGCTTCCAGAATCTGCCTCGTTGTATCCTGGTCCCACTGTGCTCCTCCTCAGTGCCCTACCCTGAGCACCCACCCACAGTGTGTACAGGGCAGTGAGCACCTGGTAAGGGGGCATGGCTGGAGGGCAGACGGTCAAGGGCAGAGAGTCAGGAGCCCAGCTCCAGCAGGACGACCGCAGCCTCGGCCAGTGCCTCCCAGGCCCCAGCTCACGGCATACAGGCAGGGAGCCCCTCCCAGAGGGACGCCCCCTCCCAGGCCCTGTGAAGGTACCCATCTCTTCCCATAATCCACTGACTGAGCCTCTGCCATCAGGACAGAGAAGTGTCACCTGGAAACAGAACACGCAGACCCACCCACCCTGTGGCTAAAATCAAGCCAGATGACTGATGAAGCAGAGGTCTGGGGAAACTGGAAGCACTTGGGGGACGAGAAGGTGTGAAGGTCGACACAGACAGCCAACCCGGTCAGGTCTGCACGAGCCACCACCCAACACCACGTCCATGCATGGGTTGCCGCCCCTCTCCACCCCGTGACCCAGGCCGACTCTTGACTTGCACTACACTGGGATTTAATGGTCACAAACCACCGTTCTGACAATGACATGAGGTCGGTCTCTGCTCAGGGCCCCTCAGGCCATGAGCCCTGCCCCAGAGGCTCAGCGCCAGCTCCTCCACAGCCAGACCATGCATCCCGTGCTCAACCAGGACTGCCACAGTTCCTCTCAAGCTGGAGGCCCTGGGAGCTCCCCCTCGGGCCCTGGAATCTGCGCAGCTGCAGCCCGGCCCAGCGGAGGAGCAGCCAGGGTGGCTGCTGCTGAACCATCTCACGCTCGTGTTCTGTGTGGGTGGGGGATAAAGAAAAACAAGCTCCGAGACGAGACAGGGAGGTACAGGACCACTAGTACATACTTCCACCTTATCAACCCTAGATGAGGAAAGTGAGACCAAGAGCAGGCACAGGGCTGCCCCGGCTGATGAGGGCCTCAGAAGAAGCATCCTGAGCTTGTTCCTGGGAGATGACGCAAGCTGGGCAGTGCCCCGCAGCAGGCGCTCCTGGGGTGCAGGGCCCAAGGTGAGGAGGTAGGCAGGGCCAGGCTTCAAGGGGAACATGGGTTCATTCCATGGACAGCAGACAGGGGATCTCTGGGGAATCTAGGTCAGGCAGAGATGTGATCTCAGGAGTCAGGAGCCCTTGGCTTTATCCAGATGAGTCTATGAGCATTCCTGTCTGACAAAGTCTTACTGGGGCTGCAGGTGGAGCCAAGACTGAGGTGAGGGCAGGTGAGCAGTATGTGGGAAAAGCATTGGCCAGGGGCCTGCCGAGGTCTGAGGATCAGCACACAGCACCAAGCCTGAGGGCCAGAGGGGATAGCTATGGTATGTGAGGTTAGGTAAGTGATGGGATCGTGGCAGACCCTATGGGTCCCTGTGGGGACTGGCGCTCATGAGAGGCGGGAGACCTGGGGCCAGGACCATGAACACTTCTGCCCTCCCCCAAGGCTGGAGAGTGTCTGCAGGGAGAGGGGCAACTGCCGGGCACCAAAGGTGGCAAAATACGTCAGATTTGGAGCAACCAGTGGGACAGGGCAGGGAGAGAGGATCAGGACATGGCTAATGGCCACACATTGCTGGAGCTCCTGTGGAGGCTGGTTTGGAGGTCCCACCAGGTCCCACCTGATCCCCACAGGGCCAACTCGACTCAGTATGAAACTGTGAGGGCCCTCCCTCCAAGGACAGGAAAAGCAGGGTGGTCAGACATGCAGCCCCGGGCCAGAGGGGTAAAGCCCAGGCGGACAGTTGGGGGCCCTGCTGCTCTCTGGTTACATGGCCTCCACCCCCAGCCCCTTGCCCCCTCCCCGCTGTGGGGCAGCACAGACCTAGGTCCTGTGCCTGGTTCTCATCCTGCTCTGCTACTTGCCAGCCATGCAGATTTAAGAAGTGACTTGATTCCTGAGTTTTCAGAGGGGAAAACTGAGGACAACGGGAGCAGCAGCACCTGCTGCAGGGGCTGCTGGGAGGACGAGGTGAGCCAAGGCCCTGACTGCCGTCGTCCCTGTCACTGTGATTTTCGGCACCACCACTGACTGGGCTGGGCTCTGGCCCCCAGTACTTCCCTGGCAATGGCACCTAAGTGGGGGCCCTGACAGGGTCACAGAAGGTGCCGTGCACAGATGCCTGCTCTGCTTCCCGCAGCACAAGCTGCCAGGTCAACATGTGCAGCTCCGTGCAGAGTCCAGAGGGCGGTGACTGCCCTAAAAATCTATTCCAAGGGAGAAGCAAAGCCAGGGCCACTGGAGACGCTTCCCCGGGTCAAGGTCCTCCCCACATACACACACGCACAACGGCCTCCCCACCCCCCGGCCCCACGTGCACACCAGGTCCAAACCAGCTCTCCTTCTGTGGGGCAGCACAGACCTAGGTCCTGTGCCTGGTTCTCATCCTGCTCTGCTACTTGCCAGCCATGCAGATTTAAGAAGTGACTTGATTCCTGAGTTTTCAGAGGGGAAAACTGAGGACAACGGGAGCAGCAGCACCTGCTGCAGGGGCTGCTGGGAGGATGAGGTGAGCCGAGGCCCTGACTGCCGTCGTCCCTGTCACTGTGATTTTCGGCACCACCACTGACTGGGCTGGGCTCTGGCCCCCAGTACTTCCCTGGCAATGGCACCTAAGTGGGGGCCCTGACAGGGTCACAGAAGGTGCCGTGCACAGATGCCTGCTCTGCTTCCCGCAGCACAAGCTGCCAGGTCAACATGTGCAGCTCCGTGCAGAGTCCAGAGGGCGGTGACTGCCCTAAAAATCTATTCCAAGGGAGAAGCAAAGCCAGGGCCACTGGAGACGCTTCCCCGGGTCAAGGTCCTCCCCACATACACACACGCACAACGGCCTCCCCACCCCCCGGCCCCACGTGCACACCAGGTCCAAACCAGCTCTCCTCCCACACACACACGAGTCCTGGTGAGCTGAACAGAAGGGGAAACTCAGTGAGATTTCTTTCCAGAACTACTGTGGCAAATCAGGCTCCTAGAAGATTCTCCACACCAAACTGGAACCACATACCGCATCTGTCCTAATTCTCCAAAGCACTTGATTCCACGCAGGTTTCAGATTCCAGCTCCCGAAAGGAGAAAGCGTCTCAGGTGACCTCGGTGACCAGTCACCACACGCGCCCCTCCTGGCCTCACAGACCTTCCACAGCCTCTCAACCCAAAAGCTCCACCCGCCCCAGCACCTGCCTTGCCTTCATGGCATATGCTGTCATCACAGCTCGTTACCTCCTTCCAGTCTCTCGCGAGTCTAGTTACCTGTCTGCCTCCTCTGCCTGGAGCCAAGCCCGAAGCTGGCACGGGGCACAAGACGCACCCAGTGCTCAATGAGTCAGGAGGGCAGGATGGGTCAGAGCTCTCCCTGGTGGCCAGCAGTCACTTCCAGAGGTCTGGGAGACCCACGTGAGCCTTGCAGGGCCTGCCTCGGGGCCACCACTGCCTGGGTCCCAATGACTGAGAGCAGCGAGAGACTATCCCAAGCAACAGTCCAGGCAAGAGGGCTGGGTGAGGGAGGCCATGGTCCAGTGATACGACTCACAGTGTTGGAAACCTCTGAACGGGCAGTGGCCTGGCTCCCCAGAGGCCTCATGAAGACTGAACTGGGGGAGGGCTCCTCGGGGGGGCAGGTTCCTGGTCACCAAAGATGCGCAGAAAGGGACTCCTGGCAGAGGGATGTGGGCAGGGAGCACGGCCTGGGCAGTGTGACCACAGCAGGCACCTGGGCCTGGCCCCCGTCCAGCTGGACTTCTGCCCCAGCTGAGAGGCCAGGTGAATGCGCCGATCTCCCCATCTGCACAGGGCCCCAGCTCCCAGGGCTCCTCACACAGCACGTGACCACACAGCTCAAGCTGTCTCAGTGTGCGCCACTGCTGTCCCTCTGGCTGCCCCCAGCTCGGTGACCCCACACCCATGGTGGGCGTGGCTTCCAGACTCCAGTGCCCTTCCTCCAGAAGGCAGGAAACTGCCCACCGGAACAGAATTTGCTGCGTACATGTACCTGGGCTGTGGACCCCCCACCCTTCCATCAGTACATACGTGCACACGCGGCCCCTAAACCAGAGCAAGGGCGGAGAGAAAGCCGCTGCAGCTGCCGCGGAGGAGCCCCCACAGCCCAGGCTGCCGCTCCTCCCAGGCAAACTTGACTAGCGGGAAGGGAAGGGTCCAGGCCGTGGAACCCCTTCTCTGCCATGCTCTCCCCCAGGCACAGCACAGCCTCCAGGTGCCCACCACCCTCTCTGTCATCAGATCCACATGGCCTTCACCAGGGCTGGGCATAGTGCAGGTGAGAGACAGGGAAGCCTGAGGCGCCGAGGCCACAAGTGCCATGCACACAAGCCCCAGTCACGGGGGAACAAGGGAGTGAGCCAGTGTAAGGGAGCCCAGGAAACGGCCCAGCCCCACAAGGGGCTCAAGACCCTCACCTGTGCTCGCAGGCAGGTGAAGGCAGCACGCTGCCCAGCAAAGACAAGGCCACCGTCCATCAGGACTTTGGCTGCCGCCACTGCTGTGTGTCACCGGAGTGTTCCCTGTGACTCTACTTCCCAAGAGGGACATGGGGTGATACTGCAGGATGCAGCTGAGCCCTCGAAGCCCAGTGCAGCCTCAGGCTCTGCAGTCCGGCGCAGATCCCCGTGGTGCTTGGGGGATTGGCCCTTCCCCAGAGGTCAGGCAGCCGGCCCCGGCCACAGCATTGCTCCTGCAGCCCACGAAAGGCTGACCCTTCATATGTTGGGCAGGACTACCCTCTGCTCAAGCTCAGCTTCTTCCCAAAGAGTGTCTGAAAAATGCAGCCAAGTTCAGGGGAAGATCTGCGGTTTCTATGGCCTGGGACAGCGCAGGCAGATCCTGGGCAAGGATCTGGCCTCCCCAGGCCTCAGCTGCTTCTCTGCTAAGTGGGTGTGTGAGGACAGGGAAGTCTTTAAGACAGGCGCTCAGCAGCTGCTATTGTCAAAACTGCTCCCACAAAGCTCATCTCCCCCATGACAGGAAACAGTGATGGTACAGAGATGCCAGGCCTGACTGAGGCTAGGCCCAGAGCTCCTCTCACCCCACAAGTAGCAAAACCGGTGCTGCCCTGGGCTGGTGGACACCCAGGTGGGCTGAGGGGCCATGCAATGGCTTTGCTTTCACTGGCTGCCAGGGTCCCTCTTGGAGGCTGCACACCTCACAGCAAGCTGTGGGACTTTGTGGAGCCGGGGCAGGGGGAGCAGCCTAACTCATCCTGGGCAGGTTCCAAGCTCAGCACCACACCTCCAGCCTATGACTGCAGGCAAAGCCCCACCCACCCACCAAGGGCCTCAGTTTCCCCATCTGAAGAGCAAAAGGCAGCCTGGAGGAGGTGCTCTGTCCTGGAGACTTGGACCTTTTCCACGCTGAAGGCTTCTCTGACTGCTGGCTCTCCTCACAGCACCCAATCATCCGTGTATTCTCAGCTCTCACTCCTCCTGTCTGAGGGTTGGGCTGGGCACGTGGGGCCCTCAGGTTAACCGACAGCATGGGTTTCTGTCCAGGGGCTGCGGGGGCTACATCCCAACTCCCCATACACCTGGCCTTGGGCACCAAACTAGCACAGACCACGAGCTCTCTGCCCCGAGGGGGCACTAAACCTGACTCGCAGAGGGATCACCAACACTGACCCTCCCTAATGTGGCCCAGGAAAGGGGTGTCTTGGCACTCTTCAATGACTCCCCCATCCCTATGGGGCCATGTCCAGGCCTGAACCCACCCCTCAGCGGGCATAAGGCTGACATCCTAAGCTGGGAAGGGTTCCATTATTTTGGGGGGAAACACAGAGTGAGCCCCTGGACGGCCCCAAAGGCTGGGAGCAGCGGGGCCGGGCCAAGACCAGCTGCCCACAACCACTATCCACCTGCCCATGTGTCGGAGGTAGGAGCACGATTTCTCAAGCACGACTCTGTGTGGTGCAGGTCACATACGGCTTCAGGTGTGCATTTTGTGGATGATAAAAGCTACACGTGTTGATCAAAACGTAAGAAACAGAGAATTAGGGAAGGGAAGGCGCCTGTGAGCACAGCTATAATTTGGAGCATTTTCCTTTCCATCTCTGTTCCCGGGGACACATGCCCCAGACATGTACAGATGTGGCAGATAACCTTTCCCTTGTGCAAAAAGGAGAGGCACAAGACTACAAGAGTGGTTATAGCTGCATAACATGCTCTACAAAGACCAGGAGCTGGGGACAGTAGTTACTGAAGGAGACTGAGTCTGGTGCTACCTTTTTTCAAAATAAACCTTTTTATAAAAATTGACTCAATCCAGGTAAAAGTGTTTTGCTGTTTGAAAAGCAAATGAACAAAGAAATCATATGGATGCCAAACGAGAAGAGTGGTTCTACTGCCAAATGCTCTCTCCAGACCCAGAGAACACGGAGGAACACGGAGGGCAAGGGCCGGCTGCCCTGAGGGAAAGCCCTGGGAAAAAGATGCCCTGTGCCGCCCCAACCACAGGGCCCCTATCCCATGGCAACCTGCTCACATGGATAAACAGAAAACTGGAAAGCCGACAGGGGATGAGGGCTTAGGTGTGCGACCCCGCGCCCAGATCGTGACCTCTGCATATGCTCAGCTCAGACACTGGATTCCAGTGGAGATAACCCTACCCCAGGATTGTGTACATGTCCTGAGCCAGACAGACTTGGGGCCCCTCCTCAGTCGACAACACCCCCGCCACATTATGGAGGGCCTGCTGGGTCCACAGCACTTAACAGAGGTGGCCAGTGATCTTCCCAGCTGCCCTGAGGCAGGCACCTGTGTCACCCTTCCTCTGGAGCAGACACAGGGACACCGGGTAGAGGGTGAGGGGGCCTGAGACCTACCCAGGACACAGGGTGGAGGGGGCCTTCCCAGGACACAGAGGGAGGGGAGCCTGGAGGGGACTGGGGGTGGGGGGGCGTGCCTACTCAGAACAAAGGCAAGGAGGCCCTGAGGGACACTGGCACTCTGCACAGGCCCCCACACCTGACATTAGGTTATGCTCCCAGGGTGGCAGCCTGCATCCACATGGAGGCCAAGACAGACTTGTGAAGGCTTGGCAGAACTGAGTCTGGGCACACTGAGGTCCTGACATGGCAGGGCCTCAGTGTCCCCATCTGTGCAGTGGGGACAAGCAGGTTCAGAACAGCACCTGGTCGAGGGAGTACTTGTTCGCTGCATGCTGTCACTCAGCCTCATTATGAATTATCTGAACTCTGGGGGAAAACCGCTACACTTTAGCAAGAAATGAGGCCAAACAAGCAGGCTGATCTAGAAGTTTTGACTTGTCCAGAAGCCCTGTACTTTCCAAGAGACAGACCCCTCCCTGGCTCAGAAAGGCAGAGAAAGATGTGTAGAGCGGCCCTGCGTGATGCAGCTGCGTGAATGCCAAGCAGAAAGCAGCTCATTCTCACCATGACCTGGCTGGGGCTGGTCTGAGCCGGCAGAAGTCCCCTCGCACTGCATCCTCTGAGGCAAGAGAGTACAGCCAAAGCCAGTGCAGGCAGTGTGTGGGGCGCTGAGTGACCCGAGGCGCAGCCTCCCTGAACCTCCATTTCTCCTCTCACTGGTTCACTCCAGGAACACGGGACACTAGGACTCTCAGGGGAAACACACAGACTCGGTGCCTGCTCTCTTCCAGCTACAAGTTCTCGAGCATCAAAACAGCAGACAGCTTCAGAGAGAGTGGGAACTGGCGGCAAAAGCAGCAAAGAGAGTGTATGAAATAACAAGGGGAGATGCACAGCTGGGGGGAAGGGATGCTGCTTCAGGCCATGCCCAGAGACAGCCTCTCTGAGTGTCATTTGTGCTGAGACATAAAGGCGCCGAACAGGCCAGAAAGAGGGAACAGCAAGTTCAGAGGCCCTGAGGCAGAACCTGCAAGGGGCTGATACGCTGGTGTGAGAGGATTCAGGTGGCAGAAGCCAGCTGATGGGGTGCAGGGCCCTGGAGGACACAGTAACCGTTCGTGTCTTTACCCCACCTGACAGGGCGGTTACGCATCTGGGAGGTGGTTGGTGTATCCACTCTCAGAGGCCGCAGGGCAGGACCTGGCTTGAAAACTCAGCCCTGGGGCCTCCCCTCCCCAGGACAGAGCCTAAGCCTGTAACACCACACCCTGACAGAGGGTGTTAGCTGAGGACCCCTAGGCCCAGGGGCCATCCCAGGCTTCCCAGATGAGCACAACAGAGGATCAGGGGCAGTGTTAGCCCAGGCTCTGACACAGGTGCATCCATGCGTCCAGACAAAAAGTGGCAAACCTGTGCCTGGGCCACCTGTCCCTGGCTGTTAGCACCTGACCCTGAGGCTCTCTACAGAGGTGGTGTACCCCTGGAAAGGGGACCACTGCAGAGACCTGCAGTGTGGGGACTTCCCCTCCCCCAAAGCTTAGCTTCTGAGACTGGGGAGGTCTAGGCCACTGGCCCCAGCTCCTCAGAAAAGAGGAGCTGTTAACTAAGCATTTCCTGGGACCCCAAACCCCACAGACACCGGTCCCCTGGCTTCCCTGATGGCTCAGAGGTTAAAGCGTCTGCCTCCGATGTGGGAGACCCGGGTTCGATCCCTGAGTCGGGAAGATCCCCTGGAGAAGGAAATGGTACCCCACTCCAGTATTCTTGCCTGGAGAATCCCATGGACAGAGAAGCCTGGTAGGCTACATTCCACGGGGTCGCAAAGAGTCGGAAACGACTGAGCGACTTCATTTCATTTTCAGGGCCCCTGGAGGGTGACTAGTCAGCTGGCTAGCTGACTGGGGCTCACAGGACTCCCAGGCCAGTTCTAGGAGAAAAGAACTCCGGATCAGTCCACTTTCCAGCTCTGACAGCATTCATTTCCTTCTCCACTCACTTGGTTTCAGGCGAGAAGGGACGTTATTTGCTCAACAAATATTGTCCACAATAACTCAACCAGACAAGCAATATTTTGTGTCATCCTAATAAGCACGCAGCACACAGCAGTGGCAGAGAGAGGGGGCTAAAATATGACCCTCCCTTTCCCCATGTGAACAGAAACCTCGAGGAGAGGGAGGAGGAGAACAGGAAGAACCCTCAAGTATCCATTTTATCACGGCCTCCATGCAAGTTCAGCAGTGCTCACCTCCCTAGCACATCCTGAACCGAATCAAGTGATATTTTGGCAACATAAACACAACTGAAAAAAGACTGAGTAGCCAGGCAGCCCCCAGTTTGGACAGTATAATTTAGAGATTTTTCTCCCCAGCTCCTTAAAACAAAAACAGGCCCGCAACCCCCGCGGGGGGGCCGGGTCCTCCCGGAGCAACCCTCTAGGAGCTTGGGGCCCACGCAGCCCTGGAAGCCCTAAGGGGGTGGGTGTGCCCATGCTCCAGGGGCTTCTCTTTCGCGACTCCGCGGCAACATGCTCGCGGGGGCCCACCTACCTCCAAGGCCTCCAGCGTGCTGAAGCTGGCAATGGCGAAGCCGTCGATGACCTCTTCCTCCTGCGAGCTGGACTCGCGGCGGCGGCGGCGCGGGGGGCGCGCGGCGGCGGCGCGGGGCGGGGGCGCGCGGGGCAGGCCCGTGTTCTCCTTGCCGGGCCTTGGAGAAGGAAATGGTACCCCACTCCAGTATTCTTGCCTGGAGAATCCCATGGACAGAGAAGCCTGGTAGGCTACATTCCACGGGGTCGCAAAGAGTCGGAAACGACTGAGCGACTTCATTTCATTTTCAGGGCCCCTGGAGGGTGACTAGTCAGCTGGCTAGCTGACTGGGGCTCACAGGACTCCCAGGCCAGTTCTAGGAGAAAAGAACTCCGGATCAGTCCACTTTCCAGCTCTGACAGCATTCATTTCCTTCTCCACTCACTTGGTTTCAGGCGAGAAGGGACGTTATTTGCTCAACAAATATTGTCCACAATAACTCAACCAGACAAGCAATATTTTGTGTCATCCTAATAAGCACGCAGCACACAGCAGTGGCAGAGAGAGGGGGCTAAAATATGACCCTCCCTTTCCCCATGTGAACAGAAACCTCGAGGAGAGGGAGGAGGAGAACAGGAAGAACCCTCAAGTATCCATTTTATCACGGCCTCCATGCAAGTTCAGCAGTGCTCACCTCCCTAGCACATCCTGAACCGAATCAAGTGATATTTTGGCAACATAAACACAACTGAAAAAAGACTGAGTAGCCAGGCAGCCCCCAGTTTGGACAGTATAATTTAGAGATTTTTCTCCCCAGCTCCTTAAAACAAAAACAGGCCCGCAACCCCCGCGGGGGGGCCGGGTCCTCCCGGAGCAACCCTCTAGGAGCTTGGGGCCCACGCAGCCCTGGAAGCCCTAAGGGGGTGGGTGTGCCCATGCTCCAGGGGCTTCTCTTTCGCGACTCCGCGGCAACATGCTCGCGGGGGCCCACCTACCTCCAAGGCCTCCAGCGTGCTGAAGCTGGCAATGGCGAAGCCGTCGATGACCTCTTCCTCCTGCGAGCTGGACTCGCGGCGGCGGCGGCGCGGGGGGCGCGCGGCGGCGGCGCGGGGCGGGGGCGCGCGGGGCAGGCCCGTGTTCTCCTTGCCGGGCCCGGGCTCAGGCTCATCCCCCGACGACGCGCTCTGGTCGCGGGCGTCGCGGGCCGCCTCCCGGCGCCGGCCACGGTCCCGCTGCGCGCGCGAGCGCCGGCTCTGGCGGACCTTGGCCTCCATGGCGCGCGGTGACCTTGCGGCCGCGCCGTCGGCTCCCGCTCCGCTGCCGATACGCTACTCGGCCCCGCCGGGCTTGTTGCGGTCCGCGCGGACTCGGGCCCTGGGCGGCGGCGGGCGGCGGGTCGGGCCGGACATGCCGCGCGAGTAGCCTCAGCCTCGGGCCCTGCGCGGCCTGGGCGCCCCGGCGCGGGACGCCGCGCGCATCGGCGGGGCGGCCAGCGCTCAGCGGCCGTAGGCCGCGGCCCCGAGGGCACGCCCCATGCGCGACTGGCGGCGGGCGAAGGCTAGGCTGAGGCCCGACAGGCGGGCAGGCGGGCGGGGCGCTGACTGGGGCTGAGGCGCCGGGGCTCGTGAGGCGGCGGTGGCAGCGGCGCCCCGAGCGGATAACAACTGACGTACTTCCGCCAGGCGGCCGGCGCCAGAGGAAGTGGGCGCTTCAGCGGAGCCGACGCGAGCCCCCCCCCCCCCCCCCCCCCCCCCCCCCCCGGGCCCGGGGGGGGGCCCCCCCCCCTTTTTTCCTCCCCCCCCCCTCCCCCCCCCC
>SJYC01070749.1:0-105178 GCA_006408675.1 Madoqua kirkii | reverse complement strand
CCAATCCGCGCTCCGCCCACAGGCCCGCCCCGCCCTTACCCCGCCCCTTGGGGGAGGGAGCTGGGAGGCCGCGCCCCTTCCCGCCCCTCCGCAGGCACCTGGGCTGGCGTCTCTGCACGTGGGAGGTGTAGGGAGCTGAAGAGCTACCCTGGCTTTCTGTTTGCCTGTTTTGGGAGGGGCAGGGGGTGCATCACTGCGCCTCCCCAGCCGCGGCCTCATTCCGATAGAATCTATCAATGGGAGCTCATAAGCGGAAAAGTGGGGCCCTCTCCAACCAAGCGAGACATATGCGCGGAGGGGCACGCTCACCATCACCGCCCTCCCCCGCCCCCGCAGCTGGGGGAGGGTGAACAGAGTTGGGGAGTCCAGGTTCCCACCCGCGATAGGAGGCCCAAGGGTGGGTAGTCCCTTACAGAGGCGGGTAAGGGATTTACTCGATTCGCAGAGGGAGGACAGACCACCTCAGCCCAGAGAGGGGGCATGTTAAAGATGAGGGTTTTTCATTCCCTCACTATCCTGCACCCAAGTCTAGGACTTCTTCACGTGTTTCTTGCTTCTCGTTAAGGGTCTTCCTGCAGGCTGGTCTTGTCCTTCCATAGCTTCCCGTGCTCTCCACCACCCCGTGCCCAGGCACCTGACCTCTGGGCTCTATTATGGGGAGGGAGAAGTTCTACACAAAGTGTATTCCCTCTGTCTTTTCCTGGGTCAAGTTCCCCACCTCACCGCTATGGGTGGGAGGCCCCGGGGGATGCCTCGTTCGCATAGAGACAGCAATTTGGGCTGCGGGGGCTGCTCCCCTTCCAGGGCAGCATGGTGGCAGGAACGGATGAGAGGGGGCAGCTGGAGAGTTGAAAGATAAAAAGAGGAACTTCCTCTTTCACCCATGGGAAACTGCGGTTAAGGACCCACTGAGGGTGGGGAGGGACCGCTGTCTTCCTCAAATCTTAATATCATTAATTCACTTAACACTTATTTACTAAATGCCTTGCAACCAGCACTGTTTGTGTTGCTCTAGTGGATGAACAAAGGGCCCTTTTAGAAGTGAGTGAGAACCTGAACACAGAGCCAAGTAAAATAATGTTGAAGGGTAACCTGAAGATGACTGAAGAGGGAGTTGTCATAGGAAGTGGGCATGGGGTGGTCCCGGAAGCTTCTCAGAGGAGTGGTAATTTGAGCTGAGACCTGCCAGATGAGAAGCCAGTGAGCCCGGGGCCCCAGTGTGAGCAGGGCAGGGAGGTGTGTGGTCTGCGTTGTCACAGGCTGTTGACAGGGTTGTCCCTGGGGACAGTGGGGGAAGGCAGTACTCCAAACGTCCTGATACAGGGGGTGGGGAGCCCAAGCCCCCAAAGCTGCCAACCTCCAGCTCACCCAGGCCCACCTTGTCCAGCTCTCTCTGCTCTGGGCACTCCTTCCACCCTCTCTTAGGCTCCTTGGGGGCAGGAGCAGAGTCCCCCTCTCCCTTTCCCATGCAGATTTTCTTATCACTCTGACTTCCCCAGCATCACCCCCTTTGGTTTTTAAGAGCCTTGTTAGAAAGACGGAAAGCTTCCTTGGCATTCCTCCTACTCTAATTCTCCTCTGAGGATGGAAGGCCTGAAAATCTGTGTTTGCAGGGGCAGGAGGTGGGGGTGGTCCCAGGGGTAATACTTAAGGATTTCGTTTGGGAAACAGGCCCTTGAGCCTGCCTGCCCATACCCAGTGGGGCTTCCAGGCCCCACACTTGCACCAGAGGCCTGGAGTCCTCAGAGACCTGCGGCCTGGGCTGCTGAGCTGATCTTGGGGACTGCAGAGGCTTCCTTTCTTGTCACCCCCTTCCTGCCCTCTAGCACAATGCTTGGGAAGGCCCAGGTTTTAGTGTTGAGGTTTACAAGTGTAGGAATGACGGATCATCTCCCTTTGAAGACACTTGGGTGTGTTCAGGGTGAAGGATGGAATCACTGTAGACTCCCTGTGGGGACTCCTCTCTGGGTTTCTTAGCTCTCCCGGGGAGAAGCCCTCCAAGGATTTTCCCTTCTTCGATTCATTTACAGGTGGCTGGCCAGTGCCTTAGGGACCAGCCGCCATCTCCTCAGGATCCTGGGCACGGGAAACCTCCCTTCAGGGGAGAGGCAGAGTGAGGTGGGAGGAGGCCGAAGCTTGCTTGCCTGCCTTGTGCTCATGCCCCCGCCCCCACCTATGCACATCATAGGGGCTCAAACGAGGGCTAAAGAACCTGCTTGCAATGTGGAAGACCTGGGTTCAGTCCCTGAGTTGGGAAGATCCCCTGGAGAAGGGCATGGCGACCCACTCCAGTATTCTTGCCAGGAGAATTCCATGGACAGAGGAGCCTGGCAGGCTAGAGTCCATGAGGTACCTCTCCCAGCCCTCCAAACCAGCTCCTCAGGGTTTCCAGGAGCCTGCAGAGCTAAGCGCTGATGCCTCCACTCCCTGCTGGTACAAGGGGTGGCAGGACTGCTGTTCTGCTCACTTTCCATGTTTTCTTGCACACACATTTGCTCTTTTCTTCCTGGAGGGGGATGGGGGGGGTCTTTGGAGTGCAGACACCAACAGTGGCTAAGGGATAGCTTCAAGAACACGCTAGTGGTATTTTCTAGACCTATGCCATCCAGCCCAGAAACTAGCAGCTTGAGATGTGGCTCATGCAACTAGAAAACTCAACTGTGCATTTTATTTATTAACTGCAATCTGAAATGAAATAACCCCTGTGGCTGGAGGCTACCATGCTGGCCAGAACAGTTCAAGAACCTAGGGCTCTAACCTCACACCAGCTCCTTTCTTCGGACTGTGAGCGGATGGCCTAACTTCTCTGCTTCAACTGTTCCTTCCATAAACCTGGAGTGGGATGGGGTGGGGTGGTGATGACATGCTTCCTGTGGTGGGTCTGAACATTCACCTAGAATTTCATCTCCCTTTGAAGACACTTGGGTGTGTTCAGGGTGAAGGATGGAATCACTGTAGACTCCCTGTGGGGACTCCTCTCTGGGTTTCTTAGCTCTCCCGGGGAGAAGCCCTCCAAGGATTTTCCCTTCTTCGATTCATTTACAGGTGGCTGGCCAGTGCCTTAGGGACCAGCCGCCATCTCCTCAGGATCCTGGGCACGGGAAACCTCCCTTCAGGGGAGAGGCAGAGTGAGGTGGGAGGAGGCCGAAGCTTGCTTGCCTGCCTTGTGCTCATGCCCCCGCCCCCACCTATGCACATCATAGGGGCTCAAACGAGGGCTAAAGAACCTGCTTGCAATGTGGAAGACCTGGGTTCAGTCCCTGAGTTGGGAAGATCCCCTGGAGAAGGGCATGGCGACCCACTCCAGTATTCTTGCCAGGAGAATTCCATGGACAGAGGAGCCTGGCAGGCTAGAGTCCATGAGGTACCTCTCCCAGCCCTCCAAACCAGCTCCTCAGGGTTTCCAGGAGCCTGCAGAGCTAAGCGCTGATGCCTCCACTCCCTGCTGGTACAAGGGGTGGCAGGACTGCTGTTCTGCTCACTTTCCATGTTTTCTTGCACACACATTTGCTCTTTTCTTCCTGGAGGGGGATGGGGGGGGTCTTTGGAGTGCAGACACCAACAGTGGCTAAGGGATAGCTTCAAGAACACGCTAGTGGTATTTTCTAGACCTATGCCATCCAGCCCAGAAACTAGCAGCTTGAGATGTGGCTCATGCAACTAGAAAACTCAACTGTGCATTTTATTTATTAACTGCAATCTGAAATGAAATAACCCCTGTGGCTGGAGGCTACCATGCTGGCCAGAACAGTTCAAGAACCTAGGGCTCTAACCTCACACCAGCTCCTTTCTTCGGACTGTGAGCGGATGGCCTAACTTCTCTGCTTCAGCTGTTCCTTCCATAAACCTGGAGTGGGATGGGGTGGGGTGGTGATGACATGCTTCCTGTGGTGGGTCTGAACATTCACCTAGAATCACTCAGGGGCCAGGGGTTTTGTTAACATACCAGAGACCCTTCCATTCCTGGTCCTACTTTGGGTTTGAGATTTGCATTTCCAACAAGCTGAGGCTGCGAGTCTGGAGACCACAGGTTGTGAAACCCTCTTGTTTGCATGTAGACACCAGTGTCCCAGAGAATGGGCATCTTTACCCCTTGCTCCGCCTCTCCAGAGAGGTACTCGCCTTCTGTACCTGGATCCCGATGAACTAGGTTTCCTCCTTCCTCTCTGCCTTCCCACTAGCCCCCTTGAGGCCCTTGGGGCTCAGTTGCAGCCAGCCCAGGTCTTTCCTCCCTCCTCATCCCATCCCTGAGGACTCATCCTTCCTCCAGTACAATAGGGGAAATGGGTCCTTCCCACAGGCTGCTGCTGCTGCTGCTGCTGCTGCTGCTGAGTCGCTTCAGTCGTGTCTGACTCTGTGTGACCCCATAGACGGCAGCCCATCAGGCTTCCGCATCCCTGGGATTCTCCAGGCAAGAACACTGGAGTGGGTTGCCGTTTCCTTCTCCAGTGCATGAAAGTGAAGAATGAAAGTGAAGTCCCTCAGTCGTGTCCGACTCTTAGCTACTCCATGGACTGCAGCCTACCAGGCTCCTCTGTCCATGGATTTTCCAGGCAAGAGTACTGGAGTGGGGTACCATTGCCTTCTCCGTCCCACAGGCTAGACACTGCCAAAGAGAAACTTTGCCCCACTTCCAGCCTGCTGGCCCGGTGCAGTGTGATTTCAATCCCAGCCTTCACCAGATCCCACCCCCAGAGCCAAGTCCTCACCAGGTCACCGCAAGCAGCAGAGCGTCCTCTCCAGAAGAATTCTGAGAGGCATTGATGAAAATTATCTGCTTCTAGGGTGGCCTGGAGCTCAACCTCATCAGTCTTTGCTGTTTGGCTTTGCTTTAGAGTCACTGCTCTTCTGTCAGGCTCTGAGCAATGTTAATTGACATGGAATTGTATTCAAAATTCAATTTGCCCTCACAGATCCATTCAGGCCCTATAAATCATCAGAGTCAGCTGCTCCTTTGGGGTTCAAACACACTTTCTGTTTGTCGGGTGACAGCTAGAAAATGAGTTCTGGCTCACAGGCCAGCCCCTAGTGCAATGTCTGTGAACAGCTGTTTGCTCCACCATGGTGAGAAATGATGGCTTCAGCCTTTCCAGTATCCATGCAACCTCCTTCTGGCAGCAGTGCTTCAATGTACTTTGGACACTTAGCCTATTTCAGTGGATGCGGTCTGGGAAGGGCAGACAGCTCACTGCAAGCTTCTCCCTCTCCTAACCAAAGAAGAGGCAGGTGTCCTAGTTTCCGCAACAATGCTGTGTGACAAACAGCCCTGGAATGTCTGTGACTTAGAACATAAACTGTTTCTTTTTTGCTGATAAGGCTGCAAATTCCTGGAGGGGCTCTGCTTCAGACTGTGGGTCAGATTCAGGTCTGTGCTAAGGGTCTTCCCTCTGGGCTCCAGGCTGTAAGAGGTGAGCTACTTGAGGCATTTTCTTTGCAAAACTCACAGGGCCAAGCCATATTTCAAGGCACAACGGATGAAAGTCTGTGCTTTAAGCCTATTGTGTCTGCTTGCATCCTGTCCAAAGCAAGTCACTTGGCCAAGACTGTCAACCTGGGGAAGGAAGTTGATGCCTTCCAGTCCATTGTGGGGAAGGCAGGAGGGTGGCATTGTAGTCATGTGGCAGGGAGGTGGGTGTGGAGTCTTGCTACAAAGAGGAGGTAAAGATTTGGGGACTATATTCCCATTTGTCACAATAAAGGGCCCACATACCAATTCAATGTCCTGTGCCGAAATTAGAATCTTTTTTCTTTTTGGCCATACCGCTCAGCTTGTGTGATCTTGGTTCCCCCACCAGGGATCGAACCTGTGCCCCCTGCAGTGGAAGTGTGGATTCCTAACCATTGGACTGCCAGGAGATTCCCTAGAATCTGTCTTAAGCTGGGTATCCAAGGAATTGAAATTTGGGGTATAGTCATCCCAAGTGTGCCCTCCCCTAATTCTTGTGCCTCAGGATCTTCTCTGTGCTGGAGCTTTGAAACCCTTGCTGCTCTGGGGGCTGACCCCCACCTGCCCTGCTCTGTCCACTTCCCCTCTCTTTATCAGCCCTAACTCAAATGTTTCTTCTCCCCAAAGTCCAGTTGGTGGCTCCATGTTGGGTTGACTCAGCTGAGTGGGAATGGCCCACGTGAGAATTCATGAACTCTGGCAGGCAGAAGTGACAGCGAGAGTGCTCAGTTCTCCTCCAAGGCCCCTAAAGGTGCTCAGTCTGCCACTATCCCTTATGCATGGATCAGAGTCCACTATTCACCATCTCCAGAGGCTCAGACAGCTCCTTCTGCAGCCCCGGGGGCTTCCTGCATCTCCTGCCACCTGCTAGAGTCCCGAGGAAGGGTTGGCTTTGTGGGAGGTCCCTCTGGAGCTCAGGTGTGTCCAGGCTCTGCATCTTTATAGCTACCACCTGGCCTTCTGACCACCTAGAGACACACAGTCAATGCCCGGTAGGGCTGTCTCTGCCAACCCACCTGCCCATCATGGAAGGTCCAGCTTTGGTGCCCAACCGCACAGACAGGGCATCTCTCTGGGCCTGAGGCCTCTCCAGGCACAGGTGCCCTCTTGGTCTTCTCTCCTTCATGGCACATCAGCTCCAGGAGAGCAGCTGTGGGCCTAACTCAGTGACGGCATGCAGTGGGCCCCTGAGTGTCCTTTGTCTGAGGCACCCAGGAGTCCTGGCTTCCTGACTCTCCTTAGAGGTGTTCCAACAGGTCCAGCCTTCAAGGAGGAGTGGGATGCCTGTGCAAGAAAGGGACGTTTGCAAGACAGTGAGGTCCTGTCTGAGTGGTCCTGTGTCCCCAACCTGGCTTTGAGTGGTATGCACAGCAGGTGAGGGGACAGCCTGTGGGAGGGAGGACAGGGCCACAGGGGCCTCTGGACTTTTCCATTTGAAGGGATCAGAAACCCAAACCTGGACTGGCTTCCTCAGCTGTGGAGCTTCAGATGTGCTCCTGGACCTCAGGTCAGACTGGACTTAGGCTGGCTTTACTTAGGGAAGAGAAGGGTGCTGCTACGTTCAAGTCAACAGCAAAGAGGCAATCTTTTCAGAGCCTTCAGAGGGAACAGTTCAGCCAACTTCTGCACACATAAGCCATAAATACTTATTGTCCAAAGAAGCTGGGAATCTTGGGGCTGTGTGTTACTCAGCACTAGCTGATTGATACAGATAAGGATGAGGAGGGTGGAATCTGTAGCCAGGCTCAGAAAAGACCTCACATAGCTCCTCAGCCACAGCTGGGTGCTGCAGGCATGAACTGTGATGAACCCAGCAGTCAGGGAAATGTTTCTGCTCTGCAAGCCTGTGGGAACCAGCTGTTGGTTCTGCAGTGACTGTCAGGACAACTACAGTTGTGCAGCAGAGGTGTGGTGACTTTGAGACACAGCCTTCATCGCTGAGGCCTGCAGTCAGCAGTGGAGGTGGGCAGTTAGCAAGTCATTACACCTCAAGTTACCAGGTTTTGCCATAGCTAGTTGGCTGTGGGTGTGGGGTTAGGAAGCATAGGCACCTCTTTCAATAAGTGTGACAGTGAAGGGCAACATGGAGGGGACCATACCTAGAGAGGAAGGTGGGGCCAAGAGACGTTCCCCATGGAGGAAGCAACATGGGTGGTGCAGCAGCAGTGATGGTGATGAGGACACTAACGACCATCACTTTTTGGAAAACTTATCTATCAGATGTGGTTTCAAATACTTTTCCTGTGTTAACTTATTTAATCTCTTAGCTGAGCTAACACAAGACTCTTAGTTGGTAGGTGTTCTTATTACAGGTTTCCAGTTCTTAATTGCAATTCTTAATTGTCCCTAGCCAGAAAAGCACAGGGAATTCTTACAAAATGTTATGTGTTCCATGTTACTTGTGTAACAATCTGTAACAATCAAGAAATGGAATATTATTCATAGCACTGGCTTTTATTTCTCTTACTTGATGTTTTATTGATACAATATGGTTGCTGCAGCTCCAGCCATCATGCCCTCACTCCAGTACTCCCTGAGGAGAGGAAAACAACAGTGGTACCAATCCCTGGAGTTCTCATTATCAGAATAGTGTTTCGTAGTCATTAATTGTTATAAAGGAGGCTGGAAAAATGAAAATCTGGAAAAGGGGGTAGATTTACTAATAACTTACTGTGACCAAATATGATTCATTATAAGGTTGGGTTAGGGGGTTGACTTTCCTGTGGCCCCAGGGTTTTTGCTTCTTATGGAACAAAGTGGGGCTCTGTGAGCTGGGCAGAGGGACATGGATGGCTATTTGGCGGAGAGTGAGCACAGTCCATCATACATGTCCATCATGTCTTTCATAATAGCACCCTGATTTCCCTCTGGGAAATCTCTACTCTTTTGTATTCAGTCCATGAAATTAAGGAGTGTTAACTCTATCTCTGACTCTAGGTACGAGTGTATCACTCACGTTTTCCAGTTGGAACCACTCATCTCTGTACTCAGTGATTGGTCCAGGAGTGGGCATATGACCCAGTATCTTGGTGGTAATCATGGAAGGGAGTTCCCTCTTTCCCTCAGGTCTCAGGGGCAGGCAGGTGTCAGCTGGAGTCTCACCATCCAAGGGGAGTGCCTTCTAGAGAATGGATCCCACATGGAGGACAGATGAGCAAGGAGACTGAGGGGACTGTGACCTAATGATATTTTAAAATTCAGATCCAGCTGTACTTGAAACAGTTTCTATGTATGGACTTCACATACACATGATTCAATATATTCTTTTTTGCTTAATCCAGTTGTGGTTCTGCCACAACCATATCTTACTGAAAGTGCCCATCTGAAATGACCTCATTACCTGTCAAAAGCCCATGAAGGGACATGCCTAGTGGTCCAGTGTTTAAGAATCTGCTGCCAATGCAGGGGACACAGGTTCAATCCTTGGTCCAGGAAGATTCCACATGTTTGGGGGCAACTAAAGGCCACGTGCCACCACTACTGAGCCCACGCACCCCTCAGTCAGGGCTGATGCCACCCCCTACCTCCTCAGGCAGGAAGTGGCCCCTGAGGTGTCTCTTCTCAGCAGCTTTCAGACACCATGCTGCCCTTGGCTTCTTTGTTTATCCAGCAAAAGTTTCCTGAGCTCCTTGAAACTCCAGAGTTTATCTTTAGTTATGGAGAACCTGCTTCACAGGTAGCACTGGTGGTAAAGAACCTAGGTACTAGTGCAGGAGATGTAAGAGATGTGGGTACGATCATTGGGTTGGGAAGATCTCTTGGAGGAGGAAATAGCAAAACCCTCTCTAGAATTCTTGCCTGGAGAATCCCATGGACAGAGGAGCCTGGTGGGATACAGTCCATGGGGTCACAAAGAGTCAGACATGATTGAAGCAACTTAGCACACATGCCTGGAGAACCCAGCGATGAGCAGGACTCTCATTGGCTTTGTCAGATTTTCATTGGTTATTGTTGCAAGTGGCAGACACCCAAGTTCATCTTCCACTGACTTGGGCAGGAGGAGTGTATGGAGGAAATAGGGGGTGGGGTGGGGTGTTCAGGAGCCTCTGGAATGGGGAATCAGGTACACGTCCACGCTTCGAGGGGTGGTGGCTGCTCTCAGAGCTGCTTCCCTCTCTACTACCTCAAGCTCTTTGTAAACACTAGACCTTAGTCACAACAGGCTAGGTTACAGTGTAAGATGACCTCTGGAAGTGCAGTGCTTTCCACCATATCTTTAAAAAAAATTTTTTTTTAATTTATTTTTGGCTGCGACAGGTCTTTGTTGCTGCGTGTGGGCTTTCTCTAGTTGCAGCGAGCAGAAGCTACTGTTTGTTGCAATGCACGGGTGGAGTACAGGCTCTAGGCATGCAGGCTCAGTAGTTGTGACACGCGGGCTCAGTTGCCCTGCGGCATGTGGGATCTTCCCAGACCAGGGGTTGAACCCGTGTCACCTGCATTTGCTGGTGGGTTCTTAACCACTGGACCATCAGGGATGTCCACACTGTATCACTGTATTCATTCAGGGACCAAGGCCGGTGGAGGGTCTGCTGCCCAGAACACTGTTGGTTGCCCCTGTCATGTAAGAGAGCTGAGAGGGAATGCCAATTCATCACGTGGTGGCCCTGAAGTCACACAGGGCAGACAGACACTTGGGTCCCCAAAACACAAGAGGGGGCTTGGAGTGAGAGGGTCTCACAGGTATTTATAAGCAGTAGATGTTTCTCCAACAGCGTTTACAAGCACTGGAGTATGGACAGGAGTAACGAAGCACCAGCTGTTATAACTCTCTGGACTCACATGCAGAAGCCCTATTTTCTGGTCCTTCATAGATCCCATGAGGTCTGGAGTCCCAGGTTAACCCAGGTCAGCCTTATTACTGAGCACCCACTCTGCACCAGGTTCTCTGTGGGAGATATAAGACACCATGCCTGCTTGAGGCACAGCGTCTCCATTTCAAAGATTCCAAACTTGATCTGAATTCTGTTGTGGGCTCACTTTTCTGGCAGGTGGGAAGTCGAGGCATTTGAACAACTTTAGGCAGGGTCCAAGCTTCCCCTGCTGCAATCCCCACCATTCCCTATTCCCTTTTACGCACATGCCTCACGCATCTGGTTACTGCCTGTCTCCACAGATATTTGTTGCCCTGGATTTCTTTATCTGCTTGTTCAAGTTACTCTTTAGCCTAGTGTCAGACAGTTCCAGAGAATTGATGACTTGGCCTGACTTTGGCTGACGTTTAGAAATTCAGGTTGAAAAATTTCACTCCAAATACAGACTGGAAAGCCTGAGTGCTGAAGGTTGGCATCTCCTGGAGTTGTGCAATATACAACCTGTGTGGATGTACAGGGAGACCCTGGTCTGTGGTATAGGGAACAGACTGAGATAGGCAAGTTCTGGAACTCGGTCACCATGCTGTGAGGAAGCTCAGGCCACTGCCTACGGCCAGGTCTTCTTTTCCTTCCTTCTCTCATTCTTCAGACCTTGCATGGCTCATCCTTCGCTTGCCACTGCCTTTGGGGCTCTGCAGAGACTCACAGAATCCACTGGAGCTCTTTCTGTTGTGAAGGACCTAAACCCAACCCAACTGGCATACATAGAAAGAAAGGACTTTATTCCTGTAGCTGAAAAGGACAGATACAGCTTGACCTAGGGTTTCAGATAATCTGCCAGGACTCCACCTCCCGCCATCAGCTCTGCTGTCCCCTGTGTTGGCCTTGTTCTTGGCCAGGCTCATACCCTAGGGAGCAGGATGGAGAGCAAAATGGCTTGAAAGAGAAGCTCCCTGATCACACTCTACCAGGGCAGTGACTTCAGTGAGACGGTCCTTGTAAAATCCTAGGGTTCACTTTGATTGGACCCACATGGGTTATTTGCCTATCCTTGATCAAACACTGTGACTAGGGGGTGGTGACAATGACGATAATAGTTAGCCATTACTGAGTGCTCATCAACAGCCAGAGTGAAACTGAAAGTTTCTCAGTCGTGTCCAACTCTTTGCAACCCCATGGACTATACAACCCATGGAATTCTCCAGGCCAGATTACTGGAATGGGTAGCCTTGCCCTTCTCCAGGGGATCTTCCCAAATCAGCAATAGAACCCAGATCTCCCACGTTGCAGGCAGATTCTTTATAAGCTGAGCCACAGGGAAGCCCAAGAATACTGGAGTGGGTAGCCTATCCCTTCTCCAGTGAATCTTCCCAACCCAGGAATTGAACCAGGGTGTTCTGCATTACAGGCAGATTCTTTACCACTCAGCTATGAAGAAAGCCCTGAACCAGGTATTATCGACCCCAGATCACCACCATCACCTTCATCATCACCATCGTCATCACCTTCACCTTTTCATCACCTATTTCACCATCTTCCTCCTCCTCTTCCTCATCATCACTGTCACCATCACCATCATCAACACTCCAATACTGAAAGTGGAGATGGAGGTGGTGACAGTGGTGAGGGATGCAGGGAAGAGTTCTCTGGCCACCAGGGTCTCCAGCCCAGATGTCAGGCAAGAGTGAGGTGTGCCTGCATGGGGAGAGTCAGGGGAGCACATTGGAAAGTTCAGAGCCAGGACCAGCCTTTACTGAAGGATCAATATATTGGCTTCAGCCTCACCTTCTCTGCAGGGTCTCTTCTCACAGATGCAGTGTGCTGGGGGGACATGAGGACTTGGCTACAGTTGGGGTAAGTTGTGAAATTTTCCTACAAGAAGGCAGAGTTGGCTGTGCGGGTGACCTCTTCCCAGTCCCTCAAACCCCTCTTGGAACACCCACACCGGGCCTTACAGGGAGTGCTGAGGGCCATGAGTTCCTATCCAGGCTGATGGACACACCCTGACTCCCACCCAAGGCTCACTCTGGCTGAGCCCAGGCAGAAGCCAGCCTAGGAGGCTCCATCTGCAGGGTCAGGGTTGGGCAAAGAAACTATGCACAGATAAGGCTCTTCTTGCCCTGGCAATGCAGGAGGCTTAAACTTCCATTAAAGAGATGACACTCAGCCCTTCCTGGTTCTCTGTGTGCCCTGGCACTTCTCTGAAAATGGAGAAAGGCTGACATCACAAATAAATTCTTTTGAGATTCCTCCTAATGGCACAGAAATGGGGGGTGCTCCAAGCAAGGGGCCATTGTGGGCACCAGTTCCCATGACACAGAGACACAGATTTGTTCAAAGTCACACAGGGTAGGTTAGGGTAGAGCCTGGACATAGCCCACTTGTAGGAATCTTTTTAGGAGCCAAAGAGTGTTAGGGAAGGCTCTCATTAAAAGTGACAAAAACCAACCCAATGAGGCATGAATAAAAATGGAACTGTGCTAGCTCAGGCAATTGGAGATGCCAGGGACACTGGTTTCAGGTATGGCTTGATCTAGAGGTCAACCCAGGCCAACATATCTGGGTGTCCCTGACTCTATGTTCAGCCATTCACCTTTGCTGAGTGTTGGCACAAATCCAGGAGTATCAGTGGTTTGACTAAGGTTACCTGCCCAGACCTGGACCAATTTTTGACATGGGCAGAGGGAGGGGGAGTGATACTTGCCAACAGATCAGATCTGGGTTTGACCAAGGTGAGGGTGGGTTCCCTGAGACTGTACTCACAGGGGGAGGCTGCTCCTCAAAGCAGGCTGAAGTGACTTTAGTGAAAAGTGGGGGAATGGACGTGAGGAGGCAGAAAGAGCTCCACCCCCACAATGGGGTACCCCGGGCTCTAACAGATGCAGTGGGGCCTGGCATTGTCAGCCGCTCCCAGGGAAGGCCCCAGTTGGTCTCACTGAGGCCCGCTAGGAGCAGATCCCCTTCATGTGTGTACTCTGGGTGCTGGGCCCACTGCCTGGCTAGGGGGTCCCAGGGGAGAGGGTGTCAGGCTGCCAGGAGGCCCACATGCTCTGGGCTTTTCCATGGCAACAGCTGGGCCAGCTGGCAGCTCGGCAGGCACTTCACAAGCCTCTCAGAGGCTGTGAGGCCGTGTCCTGCATGCTGATGAGGGAGGGAGCCAGGCTTGAGGGCACGTTCCATGGCGTGCATTAGTGACAAAGCTGCCAGCAGGCAGGAGGAGGCCTGGGACTCCAAGGAGGGCCAGGCCGGGCTGGAACCAGCTCACCTTCCCTGATCCTACACGATCTCCTGGGCTCGGGTGCAGTGGCTCAGAGCCTGGCTTTGAAGTCAGCATGACATCGAGTGGGTGAATGACCGCAAACGCTTGCGCTCAGCAATCTGGGCCTCAGTTTCCTCATCTGTAGGACATGATGAAGGTGAGAGAGGAGAGTGAAAAAGCTGGCTTAAAACTCAACATTCAGAAAACTAAGATCATGGCATTCGATCTCATCACTTCATGCCAAATAGATAGGGAAACAATGGAAACAGTGATATACTTTATTTTCTTGGGCTCCAGAATCACTGCGGATGGTGACTGCAGCCATAAATTCAAAGATGCTTGCTCCTTGGAAGAAAACTATAACAAAGCTAGACAGTGTATTAAAAATCATAAATATCACTTTGCCAACAAAGGGCTGTATAGTCA
The DNA here is from genome assembly GCA_006408675.1 of Madoqua kirkii. Classification (NCBI taxonomy): domain Eukaryota; kingdom Metazoa; phylum Chordata; class Mammalia; order Artiodactyla; family Bovidae; genus Madoqua; species Madoqua kirkii. Next base: position 91,236 of record SJYC01070749.1, on the reverse strand, counting down.
AAGCTAGGATTTTTCCAGTAGCCATGTATGGATGTGAGAGTTGGACCAAACAGAAAGAAGGCTGAGCGTTGAAGAATTGATGCTTTTGAATTGTGGTGCTGGAGAAGACTCTTGAGAGCCCCTTGAATAGGAAGGAGATCAAACCACTCAATCCTAAAAGAAATCAGTCCTAACATTCATTGGAAGGACTGATGCTGAAGCTCCAATACATTGGCCACCTGATGCAAAGAGCTGACTCATTGTAAAAGACCTTGATGCTGGGCAAGATTGAAGGCAGGAGAAGGGAGCGAGAGGATGAGATGGTTGGGTGGCATCGTCTACTCTGTGGACATGTTTGAGCAAACTCCAGCAGATAGTGAAGGACAGGGATGCCTGCTGTGCTTCAGTCCCTGGGGTCTCAAAGAGCCAGACATGGTTGAGGGACTGAACAACAATGTCATAGAGTTGTTGAAAATTGTAGGTTTAAATGAAATAAAATCAGTCAGGCACTCTCCACCTGGGCCTTTTGAGGAAGGTGTAGAAAGAGACCGGCACCAGGAACTGGCTTCAAAAGAAATGCTGGACGATGGCCTTCAGGCAGACAAGAATAATTTAGGTCAGAACTCAGGTCTGCAGAAGGAAAGAGGGTTGGAAAAGGAATAAATGAAGGAAAAATAAAATTTTTGCTTTTTCTTATTCTAATTGTCCTACAGATAACAGTTTCTTCAATATGATACCAGCAGAGTGTATTGGGTGATTACAGTTCATGGGGACATGAACAAGGTCATGGGGACATGAACGAGGCAGTGTTCCCCGGAGAGGAGGCAGAAACTAGCCAGTGTTATTGAAAAGGTGCTGCTTGCCGTGTTATTGAAAACGAACTTGGATTGGTTGTGAATGTACATTGCAAACTCTAGGGCAACTGCTAAAATTTTTTTTTTTCTTTTTAACAAGAAGTGTAGTTGCTGTGTTGCAAAGAGACACAGGTGTGTTTGAGGCACCGGTGTCCCCGGAGGGGGCAGGAAGGAGGGTCCCCTCCAAGACTGAAGGGCAGAGAGGAGGGGACAGATGCAGGAGCAGAGACAGCGAGACAGACACTTAAGAGAGAGAAAGGAGGGGACCCCATTGGGCAGGGCGCCTGTAGGAGCTGTGGTCCAGGTAGGTGGAAGGCCACAGTCAGGGGCCCTCTTTCTCTGGTCCCTGGCCCTGCTCTCCTCCTGGTGCTCCCTTGGCTGGACTCAGTGGTGGTCAGAGAGCAGGGAGCCCCTGACTTGTCCTTTATAGGCCCAGAGCAGGATGGTGAAGGCTGGGGCAGAGAAATTCCAGGAAAAGCACAGATGGGTGACCTGCTGCCCCCTACTTCCTCCCCCTTCCCCCCACCCCAGCTGCTAGGATGCTTGTTTCTATTCCCGGGCTTTAATTCCCCGCCCCACCCTTGGGGGTCTGGAACCTAAGTGATGGGCGGGGACTTTGTCCCTTAGAGGCTGTGCTCTCGCATTGCTGGATCTAGTCCTCAGGATGTTTCAATTACCGTCTTTTTAACGACCTCAAACAGATTCTCTGCCCACCAGGGAGAGAGGGCGGCGGTGTGCCAACAGCCAGCCCAGCAAATTTAATCAGCGACGATACTCATCTGACAAATCCAATCCTTCTCCACCCCACAGCCTGCAACGACCACAGGCGGGGCGCCGCAGGGAAGCACTGGGGCCAGCCGGGTGGCGTCAGCCCCAGGCCTTTCAGGGGCTGTGGGGTTGGGGAATCAGGGAGGCTCCTGGCACCCACCAGCTGTTGGTGACAGCCGCTTCTGTCTGATTCATCCCCCCCAGCCCCTTCACAGCCCCTCCAGGGCTCTGTTGGAGGGTGAATTCGGATTGTTGTTCAAACAAGACTGATTTTGGCAAAGCCCGTGGGGTGGATGTACTCTCACAACTGTCGCCTGGCCTGTGGTTTCCCGGCTGCTGTAACCGAGGGCCACACCACAGGCCCTTCCCAGTCTGGAGGTCAGGAGCCTGGGGTGTCCCGGGGGTCGGGAATTGGCAGGATGCCCCAGGAGGGTGTCTGCCCCACGGACTCAGGCACCCAGCTGATCCTGCTATTGAGGGCCGCCTGCAGCCAGGCCATAGCCCCCACCCCAATGAGACACAGTGAGTGAGTCAGATGGCTGACAGTCGATGGTGAGGGCTGGCAAAGACAGAGTCCAGGAAGCTTAGGAGGCCGGGGGCGGGGAGGCGTTAAGCAGAGACTTGGGTAAAGCCCCGAGGAGTGGCCCCGCTGTGCCAGTGGGGACAGCACACGCACACGCAGTCACCGCTAGGCTGGGGACAGAGGCTGAGAGTGCAAGTGGGTGGTCCAACACCCCATGGGCCCAGCATACGTCCCCTATGTCCCCTGGGTGTGATCTGTAGCCTGGGTCAAGATCAGACCCATGCCCTGAGGGACCCTTGGCTCATCATAGGCACACCCAGGCCTGGGACGGAGCCCTCAAAGCAGGAGCAGGAAGCCCTGGCAGGCTAGGAAAGACCCACCGCACACACAGCGTGATGGAAGGTCACCTTCAGCTCCCACAGGGCCAGCATTTTCCCAGGGAGGCAGCAAGGGGCCAGGTGCCAGAAGAGGGGGTCAGCCCATGTCATGGCCCAGTACCCAGCTCCTTAGGCCTGGACAGCACCCTTGGAATCTGGAAGGTACCCCTGTTTCTCCTCCAAACTCACATCCTGCCAGGCAATTCACTGATTCCAAGTGATACTGATGAAGCGCCTGTTCTGTGCTGGGTGCTGTTCTCATCATCAGAGTGCGATGAGGCCAAGAAGAGAAGGTTCCCCCACAGGAGCTTGGATAGCAGTCGTGCTGCTTGTTCGGTGAGAGCTGTTGTTTAGTTGCTAAGTCATGTCCGATTCTTTTGCAACTCCATGGACTGTAGCCCACCAGGCTTCTCTGCCTATGGGATTTCCTAGGCAAGAATACTGGACTATTGGCATTTCCTTCTCCAGAGGATCTTCCTGACCCACGGATGAAACCTGTGTCTCCTGCACTGGCAAGCGGGAGACCACTGAGCCACCAGGGAAGCCCTCTGTGAGAGTTAGCCAACCTCAAAGTTAGGGGGAGCCCAGTGCACACAAGTCCCTCAGTTCTGACATCACCTGCAAGGCCAAGGTCCCTGAGATCCCCTCAAGTTGGACAACCCCCTGGGAGGCCTCCCTGACCCCTCAGGGCTCTGTTCTCACTGTCCAGGTTAGCTGTAGGCATGGGGCATGGATTATCATCAGCCAAAGGACTGGTTCGGGGCAGACCCAGGAGACCCCCAAACATGAGCCCCTTGTGTCCTTTCCATGGGGCTGTGGGCAGAGCTGACTCCCCGGCCCTGATGTGTGGCAGCACACATGGGGCACTGCCAGCCAGGGGCTCCTCACTTTGGCGTCCAGTCTTTACCGGGGCTGCAGGGCCCATGGGCTGCAGGCCAGCCCTCAGTTTGGGGTTCGAGGGGGGCTAACTCCACACCCTCTGTGGAGCTGGCTTGCTTTTGTAGGCATCTCTCAGGGTCTGAGGCTGGAGCAGACTGAGGAACCCTATGGCAGGGGTCAGAATGCAGTGCCTGCCTCTCAACATCCTTCCATGAGGCAGAGACTCACAGTTATAACTGCCAACAGTGCTATCTGGGGCCCATCACCAAGCTCTGGGCCAGGTGGGGCAGGGGACACACCCAGTGATCACATGGTATGGGGCTGCTAAGGCTCCAGCTCTCAGTCACGCAGGTGACATGGCTCGGGGACCTGCCCCATGCTGGTGTTCTGGGCCTGGGGTGCAGCTACATGCAGCTGCCAGCTACGTGTCTTGTCCAGCACAGAGAGAAATGAGGCTGGAAGAGGGTAGGGAACAAAGGTATTGAAAGGGCAGGGCGAGGCTGGCTGAAAAGGTGCCTTACCTGACGAGGGTGAGCGGGCTGCCCAGGGCCAGCGGTGCGGGGAGAGGCTGGAGGGGAAGCACTGGGGCATGTGTGCAGGGAATGTCTCCTGTCACTGCTGTGACACCACCCTCCGAGGAAGGACGTGAGACTCAGGAGGCAGGAGAGGTGGGACAGAGCCAGTGGTGGCTACCACACCTGTCAGCTTGCCTGGCTATCAGCTCCCACGGGCAACACTGCTCCAGATCAGTGAGGGCATTTCCGGGCAAAATTGGCATCTGAGTGGCAGCCTCTGCTGCACATGCCTCTCTGGTGTGGAGGCCTCTCTAGCCCAGTGGGGCCTGAATACAGCCCAAGGTGCAGGGAGGAAAATGCGCCTCTTTTTCTTGCTTCGCTGGTGACCAGGGACATCCATCGCCGCTCCTGACCTCGGGCTAGGGTTCACACCATCAGCTGCTCTGGTTTTCAGGGCTTAGAACTCGGACTGATTTACGCGATCCGCTGACCTGGGCTGCTGGGCAACAGATGGCAGGTTGTGGGTTCCCAGCCTCCAGAAGCACATGAGCCAATTCCTGTAATGAATGAATGAATGCGTGAATACAAGCAGGAGGCCAGCTGAGGCCACTGCGAACCTGGGCAGCAGAGGTGGGGCTGCAGAGGTGCATCCGGCTGAGTCCTCTTCCTGGTCAAAAGCACTGGCTCCGAGATTCCAGCACTTGCCAATGAACTGGATGTGAATGGGAGGACAAGAACATGGGAAGGTGAGAAGATTCTCCTATCGGCCTAAGCAACCAGGAAGGAGCAGTCATTTCTCAAGTGGGGGACCTGGTAGGAGGGGCAGGTTTGGGGTGTTGTACTTGTTTCCTGGGCCTGCTGTGAAAAAGCACTGCAGACCGGAAACAGCAGGAATGCATTATTTCCATTCCGGAAGCTGGAAGTCTGAAATCAAGGTGTAGGCTGGGCCATACTCCTTCATTCTGGAGGCTCCAGGGAAGGACCCTTCTTGCCTCTTCCAGCTGCTGGTGGCTCCAGCTGTCCCCGGCTTGTGGTCACATTGCTCCTGTGTCTGAGCTGTATTCCCCTGGACTTCCTCCTCTGCCCAGCCCTCCTCCCACCTTCTTCCTCTCCCAGGTGCAGGCCCTCTCCCAGCATCTTGCTTGCTTACTCAGGGCCTGGAAGTAAGACCTGGTTCTGTCTCCGTGGGCATGGCTTGTCTTTCAACAGGTATTCCCCCTCCTTCACCTCTCACAGATGTGAGAGCTGGGCCATAAAGAAGGCTGAGTGCTGAAGAATTGATGCTTTCAAACTGTGTTGTTAGAAAACACTATTGAAAGTTCCTTGGACTGCAAGATCAAGCCAGTCCATCCTATAGGAAACCAATCCTGAGTATTCATTGGAAGGACTGATGTTGAAACTAAAGCTCCAATACTTTGGCCACCTGATGCAAAGTGTCGACTCATTGGAAAAGACCCTGATGCTGGGAAAGATTGAAGGCAGGAGGAGAAGGAGATGATAGGGGATGAGATGGTTGGATGGTATCACTGATTCGATGGACATGAATCTGAGAAAATTCTGGGAGATACAGAAGGACAGGGAAATCCGGCGAGCTGCAGTCCATAGGGTCACAGAGTCGGACACAACTTAGAGACTGAACATAGCAACCCCCCTAATGGACTTTGACCCAGGAGAAAACATCTAACACCAGGTGGTCATCAGAATAACAACGGAAACGTCTGACTGACTCCAGGCGCTTAGTGCACTTCATCCACATGCCAACGGGGCTCTCTTGATGCCTCCGTGGCTGGCGGCGCTGCACCCACCTCATGCTGAAGATGGAGGCCAGAGAGGCAAAGCGACTGGCTTGAGATAGCTCGGCAGGAGGTTTTGGTGCTGAAGTCCAAACAGAGGCTTGTGTCCTCCTTCCAGGCTATATCGCAAAGGGGAGGGGCCAGGAGCCAGGGCCGCCCTTGGCAGAGGCCCAGTGGCTCTGCGAAGCGGCGGGCAGGAGGCCAGCCTCCAGCTGGTGTTTGGTCATATTTATTCTGGTTGAATAACACCAGTATTGACATGAAAAGAGCGAAGAGATATTTTGTCTGCCCGAGACAGGGACTCACCTAAATGGCTGTGAGAGGCTGCGTGTCCACCACAGCGTCCCCAGGACAGAGGAGACTGTCGGGTGGTGGCCGATGCTGTTGTTCGCTTGTCCACTTGAATGGACAGGTGCTGGCTGTATGTAGTCTGTGTGTCAGGCCCTGTTCTGGGCACGGACAGCAGGCAGAGTCCAGACATGGGGAGGTTCTGCTGCCGTGGAGTTATACTGCTCCAGGGCCCTCGGCGTGGCTGCGCGGGTTGCCCGGCCCTCCCTCGCTACAAATGTCCAGCCTCACTCTTGGAGGGCACTAAGGTGCTCCTGCTGAAGCCTCACAAGGACAGGTGGCCCAGTGGGGGTCAGGCAGGGCTGGGGGCAGCAGAGGTGGGTAGAGCCGGGGATGGGGAGGGGGGGACACTTGATTGGCCAGGATTCCCCGCACAGAGTTTTGCTGTTCTTTGTTAACCTTTAAATATTTATTCAGATTTAAGTGGAAAGAGACAAATTTTTATTTTTCTAACATTTTGTTATGAAAATTTTTTGAACCCATGGAGAAGCTGTAAGAATGTTCCAGGGCAGACCTCACAGCCCATCCCCCAGACCTGGCTGTACCTGCTTTCCGACCAGCTCTCCCCACCCCCATCCAGCTGGGCTGGTCACCTAGGGCGGCTGAAACACGTGACCACAAACTAGGGGCTGAACACTGCAGAGTTTATCCTCTCACAGCCTGGAGGCTGGAATTCCAGGCTCAGAGGTCGCAGGGTGGGTTCCTCCGGGGGACTCAGGTGAATCTGGTCCCGGCTTCCTCCCGCTCTTGGAGTTGCCGGCATCTTTGATGCCCTGCACTTGTGGCCAGCCACAAGTCACATCACCTCACCTCTCTGTGTGTCTCCTCCCCTTGTCTGATGGACACATCTTTGGGGACCACCAAGTGGAAAGTGAGAAAGCTGGGATTCAGGAGGACAGTAGTCCCTCAGACAAGGAATAAATGAATTCATAAAAGCAGAGTGATATATGTAGCGCTAGATGGATGCTGTTTTCACTGTACATCAGGAGTCTGCTCTGTCAGGACCTCTCAGGGCTGTGATGAGTTGGGGAGGCTGGAGGCTGGGGTGTTGTGTTAGTTGCTCAGTCATGTCCGACTCTTTGAGACCCCGTGGACTGTAGCCTGCCAGGCTCGTCTGTCCATGAAATTTTCCAGGCAAGAATACTGGCGTGGGTAGCCCCTCCCTTCGCCAGAGGATCTTCCTGACCCATGGATCGAACCTGGGTCTCTCGCACTGCAGGCAGATTCTTTATTGTCTGAGCCATCAAGGAAGCCCCTGGAGGTGGAGGGGAGGACCTCAGTTTTCATCTCATTCCATCTTAGACTTCATTTCTGAGCATATAATACCTTGACAATGATGGCATTAAATGCAGATTAGAATTTCAATGCCAAGTGTGACCTACAAATAGGAGAGAAAGATGTAAACACTAGCACCTCAATGTCCCCGGAAAGCCAGGCTTGTTTGGGGGGCTGGTGGGGGATGGCTGTCAGCTGGCCTGGCTATAGGCACAGGAGGCGATTGACCTGGGATAGCTGGGTCATGGGTGAAAGAAACAGACCTGATGGTCCTCTCTCTTAAGGAGAGGAAGTCCTCCTGGGGGTCCCCAGGGTGTGCTGTTTTGGGCCCTGGCCCTGAGGAGGACTGGCTCCCTGCTCTGCCTCCCAGTTCGTGCCCACCCACCCAGCCTATGAGCATCAGACCATGGAATGCAAGCCCAGCCCCCACCTTCTAGCAAACATTGGACTGATGTGGTTTGATGGCTGGAGCCATCCACTGCCCCATGAAGCCCTCTGGGAGTCACCTCCGGCCGGGTAGTGTTCACTGCGTCCCACCCAGAAGCTAGAGGAGAGTGCTTGCAGCCAGGAGACTAAATTGGGGACCAGACAAAGTGAGATTTCAGTGTCCAAAAGGATGCAAGAGTTGGGGCTGAGCCCTCGGACCTCTGAGATGGACATGACTTTGGCCATGAATTTCAGAGTGGACACTGGAGACCCTCCGAGAAGGGGGGCAGTCACTGGGCGGCAGGCTCCCTGTGGGCACAACAAATAACACAAACTCATGGCTCAAAACCACACACCTTCCCCTCCCCCCTCAATTCCCATTTCTGGGGGTCAGGTCTGGGCAAGTTGCTCTTCCGGAGGCTCCAGGGAGAACCCTCTTCTTGCCTTTTTCAGTTTCTAGAAGCGCCTCTCTCCACTCCTCCAACTTCAAAGCCAGTCCCCCAACTTCTGATTCCACTGCCACATCTGACTGACCCCGCCCCCCATAAGGACCCTTGTGATGACACTGGGCCCACTGTCATCACCCAGGACAATCTCCTCATTCAAGAACCTTTATCTACAATATCTTCAAAGGCCCTTTTGCCTTGTAAGGTAACATATTCTAGGTCCCAGAGATTAGAACCTGGTATCTCAGGGTGGGGGTGTGTGGGAGGTGGCTACCAGCCCCATGTCAGACCAGCGAGGTGTAGTGTGGTGGGTGTAACATGTGAGTTTTAGCAGGACATTTGGTCAGATTTTAAACCTCTTCTGTGGCAAACAGTAAGCATAGCTGGATGCTGAGGGAGGCAGTAACTGCTGGACCACAGGCCACTGTCCATCTGCTGATGGACAGTGAGAGCTGACCTAGGCCCACCCCTTTGCTTATCCTGGAGGTATATGGGGATCTCAAGGGGATGCTCATCCACCTCATGGCTGTCATAGTGCTGGATGATGAGGTTATCGTCCAGAAGATTCCAATGATCTGCAGCATGGGAACGTCTACCACCTGGGGATGGATGCTCTGGGTGTCGTCCCAGCGCCATTGTTACTGTGCGTGGTCTTGGGCAAGTTACTGACCACTCTGCATCCCTGTTTCTTTACCAGGAACACACATCTGCCTCAGACGGGGTAGGGGTGGAGAGGGTTAGAGGGAGACGATCCACATGTGGCTGGGAAGTCTCTAAAGATGCAGGCATAACATCACCCCCTGAGGGCTCTCTTCCAGTCCTGCTCCCTGCCCTGGAGCAGGGCAGGCCTTCATGGGTGCCTTGGCCCACACAGCATGGTGCAGGTGGCGCTGGGTGCTGTGCAACGCTGGATGTTGGCGCTGGAACCAGCCGCCACGCTGTGAGGAAGCCCCAGCAGCTCACATGGGGAGAGGCCACGTGGGGAGGCCTCTTGGCGCCCAGTCATGTGAAGGCGCTTTCTCAGAAGCGGGTTCTCCTGCCCAGCCGAGGTGCGCAGGCGTGGAGCAGAGGCGAGTGTGGTCACTGAGCCCTGCTCACCTGGTGGGTGCATGAGCAAAAGAACTGAGTGCCATTTGTTTGGGTTGGGCCACCCAGTTTGGGTGACTTGTCAGGCGGTGACAGAGAACCAAGGCCCCACGTGGAGTACTTGCACACTGAGAACACGCGGTTAGTGCTCAGAAGTGCACAGGCGGCACTGGGGCCCCAGGGTGCTTCCCGGCACCTGCTGTGTGTTCTGCCCGCCGCCCCCACACCCAGCAGCAAGCTCTGTGTGGTGCGGGACATGTTTACAGCAGGAAGCCCAGCTGACATCTCAGGCCAGGACAGGAGCTTTGCTGGGGTGACTTTGCCCCCCAAAGAACGTCTGGAGACATATTTGACTTCCTCACCGGCGCCGGCGGCACCCGCTCCACAGCCTCCACTCTGCCTCCCTCTCCCACGCGTGGAGAGCACTAAGATGGCGCTGGGCCCACCCAGGTCACCCAGGACCATTTTATTTTCAGGCCAGCTGATTACAACCTTCCTCCCCCTGCTGTGTAACCCAGTACATTCACTGGTCCTGGGGATTAGTGCGGCCCTGAGACCTCATTTTAACTTGATCACATTGGAAAGATTTTTTCCAGATGAGGTTGCATTCGCAGGTGCTAGAGGTTAGGGCTTGGGCACATCGTTTGGGGAGGCAATTCAACTCGTGACAAGTCTTTAAATGAGTGTTGACGACCTCCAGTGTTGTGCTATGTTGGCCGCAAGGTCACACTGAGTCCATCATCCTCACAGGGTGGCCTCCCCCTCCCGCCTTCCCCCAGAACCTTCTCTGTTGCTCGACTGCTGGGAAGGAAGCCCCACCCATGTGGTGCTCCAGCTCTGTTCAGGGCTCTGGATGTATGTGTGTGTGTCGGGGGCAGGGGGGCGTGGTGTGGCCTCTGGTCCTCGGCTGGCCAGCCCAGGTCTTCTGTCTTCCTACGAAGCCTCCCTAGGGGCCTCTTGAAAGCTGGAGCCTCCAGAGATCTGAGTCTGGGGCTCAAGCAATGACACTCCTTGATCCTGACAGTCTGGGGGAGACATGGGCCAGCCCTGATCCCGGGGGATGGGAAACATACCTCTCCCACCACCTCGATGGGAAGACAGCCCATGTCATGGGGTGTGGCTGCTGGAGCCTTCTTCGGTGTCTCCCGGTACACAGGCAGCCTCGCCCCGTAGCCAGTGGGGCATTTGACTTCGTCTGAACTTTAGGAAGGGTGGTCACTTTAGCTCTCTCCAGTCAGTCTGCACATGCACACCCTACACCCACCATTCACATGTTCACACACTCATTCACACATCCACGCACGTATACTCACACCTTCACACTCAGTCACACATGCATGTGTGCACACACATTCACACAGGCTCACACCAAGACCCAGAGCTTTCCCTGAAAAGACTGTAACCCTTAAAACCCCAAACACCTGTATTTATTCCAGATTAATGGCTCCTTTCTCCCGTTTCACCTCTCAGAGTGCCAGAGCAATGCCCAGTGAGGCAAGCCCCTCTGGTCCCTCCCGGTGCCCTCTCTGTTCCTGGGCTGACCCCCAGGCACATCCTTGCCCCCTGCCCTGGGCCTCTGAGCAGAGAAAAGGCCAGACCTGTACTGGTTAGCTCCTCTGCCTCTTCTCTGAGCAGTTACCACCTGCTTCAATGAGGAGAAAGCAGAGACCTAAAGGGGTGTGGATCACTGGGCCTGGAAAAGTTGGGGGTCATACAAATAGGCCTGCAGTGCAGGAGACCCCGATTCTATTCCTGGGTTGGGAAGGTCCAATGGAGAAGGGTTAGGCTACCCACTCCAGTATTCTTGGGCTTCTCTTGTGGCTCAGCTGGTAAAGAATCTGCCTGCAATGTGGGAGACCTGAGTTTTATCCCTGGGTTGGGAAGATCTCCTGGAGAAGGGAAAGGCTACCCACTCCAGAATTCTGGCCTGGAGAATTCCATGAACTACAGTCCATGGGGTCACAAAAAGTCGGACATGACTGAGCCACTTTCACTTTCACACAATAGGCAGCTCATTTACTCGTTTATCCAGGACACCATCTCCCAGAGTAAAAGCTAGTCTTTGCAGATGGCCTGGGAGCCCCTGCTCTCTCTCAGCCTCCTCGACCCCGCTTCCCTGTGCTCCAGCCACTTGGCCTCCTTGGCCTTTTGCGCAGGTGGCTCCCTCTGCCAGGCACTCTTCCCTGGGTGGTGGGAGGCTGCGTCTGGTCCTTCTGGGCCCAGGAGCTGGGAGAGAAACTTCTGAAGGCAGGGTGCAGCCTCACAGCTACTTGGACCCTGACTTGGGGCTCTGACACATCTGCCTGGGGATGCTGGTTACCCTGCAGATTGAGCCCTGTGCCAGCTCTGCCCTGCCAACTGGCAAGTGTGTCCCTTGCTCAGTCCCTTGGATCAACTTGGGACAACTGAGTAGCAGAACAGATGTTTCTGTAACCCCTTCTTGTACAGGACAAGGAGTAGGCCTGAGTGAATGACCCAGATTGGCTGGATACTCTCCCTTACCCCCCAACGCCTGCTGGGTGGGGGCAGGGCAGGGCTGAGTGGGCGCCCCGGACCTGCAGTCTGACCACTCAGGGCGAACTGGTTGGCTGGAGCTGAGCTGGGCTGCAGCGCCTTTGGGCCCAATAAATCCTCCCATCGGATGTGTAACAAGGCCTGAGGCGTCTGCCTGTTCAGCTCAGCCGCACAAATTGCAGGTATAAATTTCCTGGCTTATTGCAGGGATTCTGGAATTCAATTAAGTCAGCCATCGTCCTGCTGTGGGGCGTGTGCAGCAACCCGCTCTGGGCCGTGTGATCAGGAGCCCAGCTGCTGCGGCTGCCTTCAGGGACCTGCCAGCTGCTGGCTTTGCCTGGGGCCCTCGCCGCCTCCCCACAGGTCCATGCCAGCTGCTGCTCAGAGGCTTGGGGTGAGCAGAGATGGATCCCTGCCCTGGGGGTGCCATCCAGTCAGAGGGCAGTCGGTCAGAAGGACGTGTGCCTTCCTGAAACCACATCGTGTGTCATGCAGAGGTCGGTGCCTCGAGATGGGCAGAGAAGCCCTAGGACGGCTGGTTTCCTTGTTTCCTGGGTGACTGGGAAGGGGATGTTGGAATCTGGTGAGGAGCAAGCCCTGGGAACTTGTGGGTAGAGGGCAAAGGGAACGGACTGTGCCAAGGTCCGTGGACATTAAGGTCAGAGTGTTGGCCGCAGCCCAAGGGAATGGGTGGCTGGAGCACACGGTGGAGAGTGGGGGAGCTGAGGGGGCAGGCCTCCAAGGCTGTTTATAGGGGTTTTGTTTTCCATAATGCACTGGGTGTGAGAGTATCCCCCCAAGTTCATGTCTCCTAGGACATCAAAATGTGGTCTCATTCAGAAATGGGGTCTTTACTGATGTAACTAAGTCGAGATGCAGTCGTAAGGGATTAGGGTGGGCCCTGAGCTTTGCAACTGGGGTCTTTATAAGAGGAGAGAGAGAGATGGAGACACAGAGAGGAGAAGCCTCATGAAGACAAAGGCAGAGAGACTGCAGGAGCCGTCAGAAGCTGGAGGAGGGGGAGGAGGCCTCCCGGGAGCCTCTAAAGGATGAATAAACACACCCATAAAGATACAAGTAAGTAGCGAGTGCCGGCTGTGGAGGGACATGAGGACTGGGAGAAATGGGGCCGCTCTGTTGGGTTTCCGGCTCTTAGCTCAGGAACTCAGCGCAGAAGTCAGCAGACAAATCACACACTCCTGGCCCTTCTTGGGAGCAAGCTTTAGTGGCTCAAACCCTTCTGACCTGGTGGTTTCACTTTTAGAAATTATCTTCATGAAATAGCCATGCTATTTCCTGGTGGGTAGATGTCCATATTCTAGAATTTTCTGGAAAAGAGAGAGCTGATAAAGGCTCTGTGGCTGAGAAGGGTGAGCCAGCAGCCCAGATAGAGAGGGTGCAGGAGCGAGACTGCCCTGACAACAAGAGCTGCCCGGAGGTCTGGGGTCTGCCTGGTGGGGGATGGGGGAGGTGGAGCAGGACGGGGGCTGTGACACACTCATACACACCCTCACACACCTGCATGGGCCCCAGTCACCCTGACGGTCCCCAGTACACACCTGTCCTAACCTGAGAAGTCACAGCAGCTTGTGGTGGAGGCAGCTTGGGGTGACCCCGGGCCTGGCCATGCTCCCTCCCTCCATGCACCACACCTGCCCCAGGACATCTCATTTAGCTGAGGGACCTATCTGCAGCCCTGGACACCTTCCTCAGTGACCCAAAGGCTTCGAGGAGGGGACCTGAGGGGCCAGCAAGGGAGCACAGCCCCTCTGTGGGTTCTGGAATGGCCCCTTCCAGACCTCGCCAGCTCCTTGCCAGCTGTGGTCATCCTGTCCTGTGACCCATGGGCCTGACCTCAAGGGCCATCGTCCATCTGGTCTCCATGCACTTCAGGCTATAGGGGTCCTGGCCTGGCCTCTGAGCCTGCCCTTGGGGTCCTCAGGGGACCCAGAGTCACCTATGAGACCCTGATCCAGCTGGTCCCTTCATGTAGCTGCTCATCCACCAGTGGGAAGTGTGTGTGTGCTGTGCCCCCACCACCCCCACCTAGGACCACATCCTCTCTGGTCCCCTCTCCTCCTGCTGCTGGTCAGGAGTGAATGAATAAAGACTTCCTGGTGCTCAGTCTCTGGGGGTTTCACTGAGGGTTTCGTTGGCTTTCTGCAGCATCAGGAGGAAGCTGAACACTCTCTTAAACAGGAGAGATTGGGAAGGCGGTGGGACCTGGAGGCTTCGGGGGAGGGATGCTGCTCTGGGTGGTCCCGGGCGGCCCTCAAGGCCCTCTGTCATCCTGAGCCGGTCGGGCTCACTCTCCTCCCATTGGTCTCTTGAGTGAGGACCCCTCAGCCCTGCCTGGCCTTCTGGGGACCCTCTGTTTCATCTAGGGAGGGCTGCCCAGCAGGCCCGTGCTCCTCTCTAATTGGGCTTTGTGTGACCTCTTCTCACAGGCCCAGAGGCATCTCTGAAGGACAATCAGGCATGGCTCTTGGCTCCTGGCGGAGCTTCTCACAGGAGCACTTAGGGTGTCCATGGTTGTATCTGCAGGGCCTGTTTTGAAGGTACTCCCTTCCAGGGTGTGGCCAGGCAGTGGGGGTGGGGAGGTCTGACCCCCAGACCCATACATTCTGCACCCTTTACATCAACCCAGGGCTCCCTGGGACAAGCCTCCCATTCAAGTGGCCCTTTTGGCAGATCCAGCTTCCCGGGCGGTGAGCTCCAAGGCAGTCACTTGTCACTTCCTAGAGATCTCCAAGCTGAGTGGAAGCAGGATGCCCTTGAACTTGAACTTTGGAGGATTTGCCAGGAGTTTGACTCTGAGCCATACACATCCCACTCAACTTGGCTGTGCTCAGCATCTGTGGCTCCTGCTGGAATAGCATCACTCCCCCTGGAACCTGCAGGTCCCACCCGCACCAGAGGACCACATCCTCTCTGGTCCCTCCTCCTCCTGCCTGAATAAAAAGCCTGAGGCAGCTCCGCTGCCTTCTCAGTCGTGTGCAGCAGGTACTAGGAAGCAGCTGGAACTCTTGCCTGGGCAGATGGAATGATTACCCGCCTCTGCCTCCGGCAGGCACTCTAAGTGACGACCCGCAGCTTAACCCTGTGTGCTCACTTAGGAGCTGGTGGAGTAGCTTTTCCCCTAGGGGCTTAGGACTGAGCCATCCTCTGTAGAGCTCTCAAGGGTTGTGTTCCCAGGACCTGACGGGGTGGCCCTCTTGCCGGGTGGAAGCGGGCTGGCTGCACAGAGATGGAGGTGTGGTGACCTTGAACTCAAGGGCAGGCGTTGGAACTCCTCGTGGGGGCTGCGTCTGGAATCTGTCAGGAACCTCTGTAGGGGGAGGTCCACATAGTGGAATGGGATGCAGGGGGCTTCCATCAGAGTGGTGGGAGGGCTGAGAGCTGCAGAGGGAGGGGAGGAGCCCTGGTGTCAGTGGCATGAGGGGCGGACAGGAGGCACTGGCTCTGACAGCCTGGAGCATGCTTCTAGAAGAGGAAGCCCTCGTGCCAGCTGTCTCCCAAGTCCTGCGGTTCACGCATCACACTAGCTCGGATAGTGCCTATCCCAGGACAGTCACACAGCCAAGGAGAGCCCATACCAATACCTTAGGCTCGTGCCAGTGCCTGAAAAGCCCCACCCAGACGACTTGGCTGACAGGGAAATCTGGGGCGTCCTCCTCACAGGGTGTGGTGATGCTGGGTGGGACCGTTTACCAGTGAATGCAAGTCGGCCATGAAGACCCAGCCCTACCCCACACCTGCAGGTCAGAAGGGCCTTCAGAGAGCCCTCCGGGTGCTGGCGTGCACCTTCCAGGCTCTGACTGGGCCCTGGGCGTGTCACCCCTGGTAAGACCTTCGTATCAGGCTAGAGTGGGGAGGTTCTCAGCCATGGGAACTCGGCCTCCCCGCCCCACCTTCCCCAAGTCCTCGCCAGGCACTCAGGACCCAGCAGTATGTAACTCAGAGGGATCCCAACCCATAGTGGCTGCTCCTGTGCAGGAAACAGACCCTAAGTAAGCGAGTCCACATTATGCATAATTGTTGGAAAGAATCAGGGTTGGGGCAAGGAGGTCCTGGGGAGCCCCAAGATGCAGACGACAGGGAAGGAATCAGATAAACCATCTGAGCTGACCTTGACTGAAGCCTCAGTGCTGAGCCCTCATCCAAGTGCATCCCTCTGTCGTGGGCTGGAAGGTGCCTGGTGTCTCAGTGAGAAGCCCGTTCTGTTGCTGTTGTTGTTGTTTTCTTCTTTTGGCCATACCACGTGGCATGTGGGATCCTAGTTCCCCAATCAGGGATCAAACACACATCCCTGTCCCTGGAAGCAGGGAGCCTTAACCACTGGACCACCTGGAAAGTCCTGAGAAAGCCCATCCTGGACTTCACATCTGTCCCTCCTTCCCCCTCAAAGAGCAAGACCAGCTGGCTCACTGTGGCTGATCGCCAAGGTGGCACACCTGTCCCACTCATGAGCTGCACACCTGCTCCTTCCTGGTCTCCAGGTGGAGTCACCGTTGGCACAACGACCTTCCTCAGCCGTCCCATCTGGGGTCTCAGCCAGCATGGCATCCTTTAGATCAGTCAGCATTCTGGGTTTGGAGTAGCAGAAATAGACTCCAGATGATCTACGCAGATGATGAGTTTAGTCTAGAGGATGTTGGTTAGCTCACAGGTGTGGAAGACACACTGGGAAGTCAGAGGCCAGAGCGTGACCAGTTCCCTGAGCTAGAGGACAGGCTGGTGAGGAGTAACTAAGGCTGCCTTTGAAGGCAGAACCCTCGACTGCCTCCCTGCTGACTCTGGGTGCTGCGTACCTGGAAATCCTTGCACATTTCCTGCTTGTGTGGGGTCTGCAAGACAAGCTCACATCTGATATCCTCTGAAAGTTTGGGGTTCCCCAAGGCCACCCTTAGGTTTGATGATTTGCTGGGACTCCCAGGACTCAGAAAAGCTGCTATGCTCAGGCTTACAGTTTATTACAACAAACGGTACAGGATGGAATCCACAAAGGGAAGAAATGCCCAGGACCAAGTCCCAGGGCAGCCATGTGTGGGCTCCCAGTCCTGCCCTCCCTGGGGCAGCGCTAGATTCTCCCAACTGTGACGAGTGACAGCTCATCAGAGGCAGTGTTGCCAACCAGGGAGGGTCACTGAGACTTGGGGTCCAGGGTTCTCACTGGCTTTGGTCATGTAGACATAGCTGGCTGCCCACATGGTTGACCTTAACAACCCGCCCCTCCAGAGGTCAGGCTGATGCTGTGTGGCCAAAGGCCAGACCGTAAATCAGATAGTAGGAGAGACTGGTCCCAGGTAAACAAAGACACTCTTATCAGGTAGGACCTCCCCCAGTGCTCAGAGGTCACCTCCCTGAAGCTGGCAAGGGCCAGTCCTTAGGACCTTGGGAACTTTTGGAGTGGGGACAAGTGGGACTTTCTGAGTTAACCCTTTCCGGCCATGACTGCTCTAAACACAGCTTCTGCTCTGTGTCAAAACCAAGCACAAGTACATCTGGGTGGCCAGAGCTGGCTCCAGTGTTGCAGGGGCTGAGAGGCAACATCTGGACTTACGGCAGACAGTGAGACGGGGGCTGCCCCTCACCCCACTCAAGTAGGAACTTGTTGGAGCACAAGAGGGTGCTTCCACTCCCCCAGTCAAATGGTCCTTCCACTGTGAAACGATGGATCCAGAATCTCAGATGTGAAGGTTCGAGGTCCTGGTCTGCCATGTGTGGGATCCGCCTCCATCTTGTTCTGATTTCAGAGGACCAGGCTTGGGGACATGCTTGTTCCCTGCTGCTTCGCTGCAGTCCACATGGGTAGCAGCAACCTCAGATTCTTCCAGGCCTGGAGACCTGAGCCCACTGGAGCTTGGAGTCTTTGCCACATGGGCTCTGGTGCCCTTCAGGTGCCCGCCTGCTGCTCTTGGTGTCATGGGGCCTCCTGGTGGATCAGGTAGGAGCAGGATGGCATCTTGTGTCACAGGCAACACGACATAATCAGATCGACTGGGGTCTGGGCTGCCCACTGCCTGGGTGTCCCCTCACTCCCTGAGGTGTTCAGCTCCTGGTTCCCCCACATCCGTACACCTGTCCACTGTACTTGAGTCACCCCTTTGGGTCCACAGAAGTCACCCTTCCAGCACATGCGTGCCCGGGTCCCCTGACCTCACCCCATGCTCCTCCTCATCCTGCAGTAGGATATCCTTCTGCATCTCAGTTTCAAGCCTCACCTCCAGAGCCTCATCCAGTTGTACCCCCTCCTTCCTCTGCTGCACCAGGTATAACCTCCAGCCCCATGACCACTGCCTTCTCACCATCCACTTCTCTCCCGCTAGCTGCTCCTTGGCAGGTAAACCTCAGTGTCACTTCTGCAGAGATGCGCTGACTCCCTCGAGCTTCCCTTCATCGTGCTTTGCTGAGAATCTATCCCTCTGGTTAAATGAAAGCCTTTGCCTGCCCTCTGCACCATTTAGCTGAATTGGCTGCGAGGAAGATAAGAATGAAGTGCTGTTGATTCTCACTTTAAACTCACGACTGCTGATCCCCCAGGAGGGACGTCCGGAAACGGTCAGTCTTGCGTTGCCCAGATGCGTTCTCTCTGACTCTGTCCTGGCCACTGCAGCGCCAGTCTCCTCTCTTCTCCAACATCAGGCATCTCCTCCCCAGACTCGCTCTTGCCCCACCACCCCCTCTTCTATTTCAGCAGTTGGAAGAGGGCTTTCCCAGCCCCAGAAACGGCATCCGCCTGCTTCTTGATCTGCCGTGAGCCCATCTGCCCACAAGGGGCCAGCTGCCAGGCTCCTCTGGCTCCCCAGGCTGGGGCTGAGCATCCCTCACACCTGTCCCTTGATGTCCCAGCAACCATCTTTCTCCCGCATCGTCCACAGTCTCTCTCTAGGAGATCTCTCTACACACATGACTCTCTGTCAGCCCCACCCCTCATCCGCCCAGCTTCTGTTTTTCTTTCTCTAACCTCCTGTCTGTCCATGGCTGACTTCATTCCTCCCCCGCATTCTCTCTGGCTCATCCTCTATCCTGTTCATCTCTTGGGACCACACCAGCCTCCCTGTCTCCCAGGATGCCCACCACATTCCCTCCTTGGGCCTCAGCAGGGAACCACCTTCCTCCTAGGACTGAACAGCACAGCTCTCTCCCTGGGCTTCTTTGATCAAAACTCTGTCCAAAGCCTAGGGCTGACCTCACAGAGTATCACCTGAGCAGCCCCCAGGCCCCCAGCCCAAGGGACCACTCTTAAGTTTAATGCTCTGTGGTCCCTGTCTTGACATTTCTAATGATTTTATCTTTTAACTTGATTTGTGAGTGGAGTTGGATGGGATGGAAGGTCCTTCTGTCACCCCAGGGTCCCAGGTCCTGGCTCCCCGCCCTCCGTGGGGCCTGGTGTGAGCAGAGGGGCAGGTTGTCCTTGGAGCCCAGCCTGCAGTGACTCAGCATGGGGTGGGGGTGGCTGTCCTGCCCAGATGGCAGCTTGGCAGCAGGTGGTACAAGCCTACTGGGATCCTGATGGGGAACCACACAGTCCCAGTGAAGAAATGCTAATTCCCTGGGGGTGACTCATCTGCTGTGGTCTGTGGGATGCGGACCTGGGGGAAGAGGAGATGCCTGGTCCACCTCCCTGAGACCCTGTCCCAGCTGTCAGACCTTAGGAGCATCATCAGGTGTTAGGTCCCAGAGGACACCCATGTGGCAGGAACAGGCCCCACAGTCATCCCCATGCCTAGGACTTCTCTGAGTATCAACCACACCCTTCATCTTCTGTAATTATGAGCATTTGGGTCCTCACCAACCCAGAGGGACTGCCTCTCCCAGGTTCCTGATTCCTGGAGGCTGTAAACCGCTCACCTGAGCACCCTGTCACATGCAAACCAACCAGCCTGAGCCCCACCCCAACCCTCTCTGTGAGCTCTCAGACCGAGGGCAGGGCCAGTTCCATGCCCCAGAGCCCTGAAGTGACTCAACCAGCCACTGCTGGGCTCCCCGGCCTCCCCCATCCTTCCCTGGGAACCCCAGTAAAGGCCCTGACCCCGGCTCCCCCACCCTCTGCTTCCTGATCGCTGTGGCCCCTCCTCCTGGGAGTAACCCCTTCTGTTAGTGGCCGTCATCTCCTGATCCGCTGGCCTGGTGGCGTTTCACATTTCCCATCAGGACTCTGTACTTTACAACATCGCTCAGACAGGCTCCCAGATTTGTGGGTCCCCTCTTCCCCCTCTGACTTCCCTTGGTCTGGGTTGTATTTTCTCTTGGGTTCACTGAGGGACGAGCCACATACGTCATGTGTGTACGGTGATGCTGTATGTGGATTATATGCTCTGGCATGTGCATTACATGATGTAAAACTGAAAATTTTTTACAAAATTCATGCTAATTTTTTATTTAGTTAGAATGGTGTTAAATAGCAAATGAAAAACACCATGACGATCAGAGAAACAGAAAAAGAAAGAAAAAGTCTTGTTCAGGGCCTACAATACTTTTCCCATTTGTTTTTTTAAAGAGGTTTTTTTTTTTCTTTTTTTAAAATTTGTATTTATTTGTTTCATTTCAGCTGTGCTAGGTCTTCATCGCTGATGTGTGGGCTTTCTCTGGTTGTGGTGAGCGGAGGCTACTCTTCACTGCGGAGTGTGGACTTCTCATTGTGGTGGCTTCTCTTGTTGCAGGCTTCCCTGGTGGCTCAGATGGTAAAGAATCTGCCGGCAGTCCAGGAGGCCTGGGTTTGATCCCTGGGTCAGGAAGATCCCCAGATGGGTATGGTAACCCACTCCAGCCTGGAGGATCCCAAGAACAGAGGAGCCTGCTGGACTACACCCCATGGGGTTGCAAAGAGTTGGATGCAACTAAGCATGCACGCATGCTCTTGTTGCAGAGCCCTTGGCGGGCTCTAGGCGCGCAGGCTCAGTAGTTGTGACCCACTGGCTTAGTTACTCCGCAGCATGTGGGATCTTCCCAGACCAGGGATCGAACCCATGTCCCCTGCAATGGCAGGCAGATTCTCAGCTACTGGACCACCAGGGAAGTCCTCCCACATGTTTTGAACAAGGGGCTTTGCTGTTTAATTTGTACCCTGGGCCCCACAGATTTGGTAGCCAGCCCACGAGTGCCTTGCATCTGCACGGACAGTTGTTCACCATCTGCTCCACACTGCTGGAACAGACGCTACCCGAGGGTGGGAACTTTCCGAAGCCCCAGACAGCAGATGTGTGCTTCATTTGTGGGAGTACCAGTGTTTTGGGTGTTGGCAGTAGCGGTGCTGCTGTATTTGGGGTGGGGTGGATAATGCTGTGGGTGTTGGTGACAGTGATGGTGGCGAAGGAGTGGGGATGTCTGCTTGGTTTTGAGGAAAAGGACTCATAGGAACATCCCTCATCTCTGGCTATTGCGTGTCTAGGCTCAGGGCTCTTTCCAAGCAGTGGTGGAGCCCTGCTGGGTTTCTGCCTGTATCATCCAGGCTACCAGCTGGAAACAGAATTCGAAGAAAGCTTGTAAATAGACGACTTACAGACATGCAGGCAAGGCAGAGCTGGCTGAGGAGCCAGGAACTGGCAGGAATGGGAGGCTTCACCTCCAAAGCAACTGCAGTGAGCGCTGGGGACCGGGAGGGAACACCCTCCTGGCTGGCCAGCCAGAGCAGAAGCCAGTGGACTGGGGGGAGAGGGAGCCTGGCAGGTGCAGCTGTCAAGGTGTCTCCCCCTTGGCAAGGTGGCCGAGGACGGAGGATGGACTGGGCAGTAGGGTGGGTCCCACACTGACTGGTCACACAGCACCCAGCCCAGGGAGGACCGTTCCCGCATCCCTGCACCTTTGTGGGGAAAACCTGGAGCGAATTTGGGGACGTGCTCTCTGCAAGTGCTCTTGAGCCCCAGTTACAGCATTGGGTTCCCAGCCACCTTTGGGGGCACATGGGTCATGATGTGGAAAGAAAGCAGGTAGAAGGGTCCCCATGGTCTCAAACTCATCTTCTGGAAGCCCCCCAGCTGATGCCCTGCTGTTCTGGAGCTGGGCCCCCACCTCAGACCTCAGGGAAGGCCTGTCCGGCCCAGACCTGGGGTCTCATGACGCCCACGCCCCGTGCTGAGGATGGTTGATCAGCAGTGATCATGAAACAGCATTAAGGCACCAACAACTCCTTTGTTCTTATTGTTTTTCAATAAACAACCCTCCATCCCGGCTGCAGCCCTCCTGTTTGGTTTCACAGCAGCCTCCTGACTCAGCCTACCCAGCCTGCAGGCGCTGCTCTGTCCCACCTCCCCAGCTCTAGGCTGCTGCTGCTGCTAAGTTGCTTCAGTCGTGTCCAACTCTGTGCAACCCCAGAGAGGCAGCCCACCAGGCTCCTCCGTCCGTGGCATTCTCCAGGCAAGAGTACTGGAGTGGGGTGCCATTGCCTAAGCTAGCCCTGTCTCAAATGCCACAAATTCCTCTTACTGGTGACCTAACCCCATTCTCGCAGTGGCAGCATTAAGACCTCAGGTTCCTCCAAGGGAAGCTTGTAATGGGGAATGTTCGGGCAATGAATAGGGCTGCTGTTCCCTCCATCTGGGGCTGAGGCGGGACTCGGGCCCTGGAGGAGGAGACAGGCTGGACCAGCAGGGACTCGGGCCGCTGGCAGGGCAGCAAGCCCTTTGGAAGTTGCTCTCAGGTGCACGTGCTCCATTTCTCCAGGGGGTTTTCTGTTTCCTCTTTCTCTGTACCTACCTCGCTTCTCCTCTAGCCTGGGCCTGAGCTAGAGAGACAGATGCTGGGAGCTTGGGGGACCTCTGCAGGGGGACTAGTGAGCTCTCACCTGGTGCTGCCCTCTGGGGCCACCTCCCCACCCCTATCTATGCACCCACTGGAGAAACACCTGTCCTGGGAGAGCAGTGCAGGAGAGGAGAGGCCGTGTCCAGGTCACTCCCAACACCAGCCCTCCTATGGCAACACGGGACAGACCCCCCCACCTCGGAAGACCTGCCCCTGGCAGGTGCAGCTTCTCTGCCCACCGCCCCGCAGTAACGCTGTTCCATCCTGCACATCCCACGAGCACACACATGGATATGGAGAGGAAGACACACGCAGATCCACATGTGTACTTCAAATGTAGAAACTGCCAAGGTAAACATGAGCACACCTGCACACACATACGCACAAGACTCTCATATACACACACACACTCAAACACACACTTTCACACAATCACACATGGATATACACACTCTCACACACACACCCAAGCACATGCAAATGCCCCCTCACATACATACACCAACACACACGCCTACCCGGGCCCAGCAGCAGCTCAGACATAGACGCACACGTATTTCCAGATGCTCACAAACACATGGGTGCCCGGATTCAGACTCACATGCCTGACTCCAGCCCTGCACGCGCGAATATTAGCAAATGCGCGTGCCTCATGGGCCTCTGTATCCATAAGCAGAGGCAGACATGTATGAACCCGTGTATCTCCTTGTGCACATGTGCTCCTGTGGGCCCGTGTGCTGTGTCCCCATGTGCGTCCACACAGCATGCACATGTGCTCACAGACAGACCAGACGACACAGCCTGGGCACATAGCAAGGCCTGGCTCCAAGGCTTCTGGGGGGTCTTTGTCTCCCCTTGGATTGAACAACTCTGCTTCTGTTCTGGAAGGTGGGGGTGGGGCGAGAGGCTGGCTCCTCACTTAAACGCCTTTGGCAAAACTCCCAAAGGCAGGGAGGAAGCAAAGGCTTGAAGGCCACGCTTTGGAGGAGAAGGCCCGGAACAGCTGCAGCCCAGCCCTGCTCTGGGCCCCACTTGGCAACATCTCCCCACAGTGGTGAGCAGCCTCAGAGCTGCCTGCTCTGGAAAGGCAGGTGGTGGCTGCTGGGCTGCAAATGCAAATCCCCTCCCTGCACCAGGCAATGCAGGAAGCAGAGCCTGGGGGCTGATGTGGAGTCTCAGGGCCATGCCCACGCCTTGGCTGAGCTTTCCAGTTGGGGACCTGGGCTCGGCACAGAGCAGCTGAGGAGAGCGGCGGCAGCAGCGTGTGCCTGGGCCGTTGGGGGGGGTGGTCTTCTCCCCTCCGCGCCTATGCCTGTGGTGCCAGCACTCGATGCCAACTCTCGTGAGAACAGCCCTATCCGCCAAGGAGCAGATGCTCGCTAGAAGATTCCATCCCAAGAATCCTGTTAGGAGCCAGTGGGCCTGCAGCAAGTGGGATTTCATTTTATTATTACTTTAAAGTGAACATTTTCACCCAGCTGGAATCCAGAGTCAGATCCGGGTGCTTGGCGAGTAACAGTGAAGACTTTCAGCCTTTGTCCAAGGGGGGCGGAAACAAGCCTTTCAAGCCTTTGTCTGCTGTGATGTCACCACAAACCAGGCCACTAGAAACAAGGGCAGTTTATCCTCTCGCACTCTGCCTGCCAATGCAGGAGATGTAAGAGAGGCGGGTTTGATCCCTGGGATGGGAAGATTACCTGGATGTGGGCATGGCAACCGACCCCAGCATTCTTGCCTAGAGGAGCTTATGGACAGAGGAGCCTGGCCGGCTATGATCCATAGGGTTGCAGAGTTGGACACAGCTGAAGTGACTTAGCACGCACACACGCACAGATGTGGAAACGTGCACAGAGGTACTAAGTAACTTGTCCAAGGTCCCTGAGGGAGCAGACACTTTTCAACTTCCTGCTGTTGAGTAGCAAACCACCCCAAACTTAGTGGCATACAACTACAACAGCACTGATTTTTTTATTGTGTGTATGTGTGTGAATCTGCAGTTTGGGCAAGGCTTGTTGGGCACGGCTGGTCACTGCTCACTTGGCAGGAGCTGGGGCTGAGGTCATCTCCCAGGTCTGGCCTCGTTATGTTGCGTGGGCTTCCTCACAGAGTGGCCTCTGGTGTCAGGTGCAAGCATTCAGAGCACAGACAGAAAACCAGGTGGAGACTCTGGCTTTTGACAACCGAGCCTCAGAAGGCTGAAGCATCTTTTCTGACCACTCTTCTCACTGAGGCAGCCACAGGGGGCCATCCAGTTTCAAAGGGAGGGGACGAGGCCCACCATGGATGTGTGGCAGGTTGCAAGGTTCTGGAAGCACATGGGGGATAGAAAATATTGGACTGGCCATTTAAAAAATAATTTTATGTATTTATTTATTTTTGGCTGTGCTGGGTCTTCGTTGCTATTGGGCTTTTCTCCAGCTGCAATGAGTGGGGCTACTCTCTAGTTGCGGTGCGTGGGCTTCTCCCTGCAGTGGTTTCTCTTGTTGCAGAGCACAGGATCTAGGACTCTGGTGCTCAACAGTTGTGGCTTCCAGGATTTAGAGCACAGGCTCAGTAGTTGCGGCACATGACTTAGTTGTTCAATGGCGTGTGGGCTCTTTCTGGATCAGGGAGCAAACCTGTGTCTCCTGCATTGGCAGGCAGATTCTTTACCACGGAGCCACCAGAGGCTTCTGAGTTGGCCATTTTTGATGCAATCTACCTATAATCTGGGTATAAACCCAGGTTTTCTAGATCCAGAGCCTATGTTCTCAAACATGAAATGGTTTATTGAGCACTGATTGTGTGCCAGGCCCTAGGACAGGCGCAGGCCTTTATCTGCACCATCATCATCAGCCAGCAGGCTGCCTGGTCAGGGGATGACGTCGCCTGACCCTCTGCTCAGGATGTAGTCAGTGCAAACATGGAACCCTCACGCCACCTGAAACAGACGTCACACTCCAGGGCTCTCAGGCCACATCCAGCTCACAGACACATTTTGCCTGGTTGGCAGGATGTTTCTAAAAATGGAATCTTCACCCCCAGGGCCAGGCTTGCAGCTTCTCTTGGAGGATCAGATGTATCAGGCTGGTCAGTTCTGCAGGGTGATAGTTGGTGCTGTGTGGAATGGCTGCCTCCTCCAGGTGGGCTCCTGGTCTGACTTGGCACAGTCCTTACCAACCCCCATTGAGGTCACACCAGGCTCTTCCCCTGCCTTGCAACGCCTTTTGAAACCTGCCTCTTCACTTTCTCCTGTGACCTCAGCTTTGGTAGCCTGTCTGGAAAGATGCCGCAACCAAATGAGAAGAGCATGGGGGGTGTGCAGGTGTGCACAGACATGTTCAGACGTGTGCAGTTGTGCACTCAGGTGAGTGCAGGTGTGGGGAGTGCCAGGCCCAGGAGTCCAGGCGCTTCAGCTTGTCTTACTTTAGGCTCCTGCAGCCTCAGGTCCAGTGTGGGAGGTCTGCTAATGTCTTATGACCACTTGCTCAATCAGCGGACAGGGGTTTTCCCCAACTCTGCCACGCCAGTCCCTTCTGGCCCAGCCAGGGCTCCTGGGGCTGGGCCCAGGCGGATGTCCTCACACTGCCACCTGGTGGTCTCTTCCGGGAGCGCAGGGACATGCCAGCCCACCCAGGATGGCTCCAACACATCTGTGGCTGCAACTGGCCCAGGGTGCAGACTCAGTGGGGGTCCCTGCCCAGAGCCCTGCCTTCAGGTGCATGTCTCAGTGTCTCACACGGCACAAGAACTGGCCTGGCCCAGATGCCTCATCTCCCAGCCTCCCTTACCTTCTGCTCCTTCCTCTTCTAGGCACTATTGTTCAGGAGCTATTGGGAAGAATTTGGAGATTGAAGAACAGTAGCACCCAGTATGTGCATGTTCAGTCACTCAGCCATGTCTGACTCTGCATCCCCATGGATAGCAGCCTGCCAGGCTCCTCTGTCCATGGAATTTTCCAGGCATGAGTAATGGAGCAGTGCCATTTCCTTCTCCAGGTGATCTTCTTGACCCAGGGATCGAACCTGTATCTCTTGTGCCTCCTGCACTGGCAGGTGGATTCTTTACCCAGACCTTGTCCCTAAAACACAGAAAAAGTCCCACTGATGGGAGGATGCTTCCAGGAAGTTGGTGTCCTGGAAGCCGCCCCGTCAAAGCTGCCGTAGCCCGGGAAGACTTCCTGACTCTCCAAGCAGCCCTCTCCCTCCCCAATGGGCGCCTGAGCAGACTCCTCAGCCAGGGTGCAGGGGTCATCCAGCTAGTGTGGGGTAGGGGCCGAGCAAGACAAACTCAGATGGTGACTGGTCTTGTGTCCTTGAAGAGGTGTGAGCGGCCTCAACTGCCCCTGACCTCAGTGTTGTCTGCCTGGACTCCCTTTCGTGGTCTGCTAAGGTGATGCCTAGCATGCTGGCTCCTGATCCGTCCTGGCACCACACCACTTCTGCCTCTCCACCTGCTCCAGTCCTGACCCCACATGTCCTCCAATTCTTTCACCCATTCACCCACTCATTCATCCAGTAGCCACTGCCCACTGCCTACCCCTAGCCGCCGGATCAGAAAAAACACACACCCAAGGCAACTGGGACTTCCATCCTGGGGAGGGAGCAAAGAGATTCATTACAAGTTAATTTCAGGGAGTGATGAGTGCCCTGAGATGGGCCACAGAGTGGTGGGTGTGTGATGCTTCAGTTGGGGTTCCAGGAGGAGGTGATGAGTGAGCTGAGACCTGCGGAGGGGCACCCAGACATGTGAAAGGGGGAGGGAGAGGCTGGCAAGTGTTAAGGCCCCGAGGCAGAGGCAAGCGTGGTTAGTGCAGAGGACAGAAGGTCACTTGGTCTGGGAAGGGGGGAGGTGGGCTTACAAGCCGGCCTGAGAGCTGCAGAAGCTCGTGGGGTTATGTACAGTCTCCTTCCCTGGGAGAACCCTCAGAGAATGAGCTCTGGTGGAGGGTGGTTTTCTCTGGCCTCTGGAGGCCTGCCTTAAACTGCTTCCCCAGAGAGCAAGACTGATGATCTCTTGAATCAGTTTCCTGTGGAATCTAGTCTTCCCTGGGGAGGTGCTGAGCATCTTCTCTGCTAGTTGGATTCTTGTCAGGAACAACTGGTTCAGGGACTATTCTAAACCAAAAGATAAACGAGGAAGCTGAGACTAGCTGAGATGAATTCCTGACGTTAGTCTGCGTTTTTTTCCCACATAAATCCTTCTTTGCGTTCGTGACACAGCCACAAATCCCTTCTTGGCCTCAGGTGGAGCGGGATAAAGTGTATGGATGAATCCACAGGGTAAGTAATCCAATCCCAGGCTTGGTGCTCAGCCTTGCACCGTTGCCCCGGGCAACCGCTGGAGTGGGGATGTTGTCTATAACCTTAAAAACTGATTACTGGCTCTCCCCCTGCGCCTTCAGTCTTAAAGCGGATTAAGTGGGAGGGCTAGCTGGCTTAGGGACTCAGTCGAGGCATCTGCGCTCCCCTTTTACGCAGCGATTAACTCACTTAGTACCTGGGAAATGTGACAGACGGGGAAGAGGCTGCTTGTGTAAAGGGTGGGGTGATTGGAGCTGGGGTGTGGGTGGGTAGTTGCTCTCAAGGGGCTTTGGGACTTGGGGTTTTCCATGCAATCTCCTCACTTCCTTCCTCTGCTGGTAGGAGGGTCCCAGAGTGTGAGAGGGACCCCTGTCCAGAGGGGAGTCTGAGATAGTCCCATCTTAGGTCAGGACAATCTCATCTTCAAGCTGAAAGGCAATCAGACCAAGACACCTCACAGTCTCCCAGCCCAAAGATCATTTTCAGCATTTTCAAAGAGTAGCCTAATCTGGCCACTTCTTACCACTCCACTCTGCTCTGTGCTGCTGCCATCATGACCTGAACTGGAGCAGTAGGCAGCAGCTACTCTCCCATCTCGACTCCTACCCTCTGTGTGGGCTTCCACCTGATTAATGAACTTCCCCTGCTGGTGGTCACGCCCCATGTGATCCCTGCCACTGGAGTGTGGGTGAGCCTGTGACTCACCTCCAGCCAGTAGAAAACAGCAAAGGTGATGAGAGGTCCCCTTCTAAGTACGGTTGTAGAAAGACTCTGGCTTCCATCTCCTGCCCTTCTCTTGCTCTCGCTGATGAAGCCAGCAGCTGCCACATTGAGAGTAGCCTTGTGGAGAGGCTCATGCTACAGGGGACCAAGGATGGCCCTTCCCTGCTGAAAGCCAGCCAGGAACTGAGACCTCAGAGGAAGGGTCTTGCCAAGAAGCAGTGAGTGAGCCAGAAGGGCTTCATCCCCAGAGAAGCCTTCAGATGAGACCTCAGCCCACCGACTCCCACTGCAGCCTGCAAGGGACTCTGAGTGGACAAGCCCACTAAGCCATACTATGTTCCTGACCTGAGAAAATGTGAGGTAGTGAACTCAAGTTTTAAGCTGCTGATTTTGGGGTCATTCATTACGCAGCCACAAATAGCTAGTACCTGCCCCACATGCTGCTCTCTGCCAGTAGTCAGACTACTCACATCACTTGTATGCACACAGTCCCCAGGGCCACCATCACACTCTGAGCAAAGACCTGAGCCCTTGCAGCAGCTGAATGGCCCGTCCTCACTCCTCACCCCTTGATCTGGACTCTCAAGTGCCACCGCTTTGCCCCCTCACTGGCCTCATGAGTGTTGTGCTGTTCTTTGGACATTCCAAACTGCCTCTGCCTCAGGGCCTTTGCACTGGCTGTTTCCTCTGCCTGGGATGCTTTTCCCTGAGCTGCATGACTAGGTCACCCTCTCACTTTTCACGTGGCCCTCTACTTAACCTCACCCCCTCCCACTGCCCTGTCCCTTCCTCCTTGTCAGCATTCAGCACTCTTTCTTGTCTCCCCTCGCTTGCTGCTAGGATGTGTGGGCCATGAGAAGAGCGATTTCTCTGTGTGTGCCTATTTTTTCTCCCTGCTGAATCCCTACGGCCCGAATCAGTGTATAACATACAGCAGATCCTCAATAAGCATTTGTTGATTAACTGATGAATGAATAAGGAGCAGAGGATGAATCCAGTCAGCCCAGCAGCAGTTGCCCTCTCAAGCTTGGAAACATAGATGCTCCACACATCCTTACTGTGCGGCAGGGAGAAACACACACTGCGGGGGCTCAGAGTGTCCATCCAGAGGGCTCCCTTTCCTATGACAGCTGGGCCTGTTTACAGTCGTTTTCCTGTCTTTGTTCCATGCAGCACTGAGTGTGTGCAAGGAAATTATTTATCTTTCTAGTTTCAGGGTCTTTAGATGCAGAGATGCTCCATGTGAACAGGGTACAATGGTATGAACCCCGAGACTTTGCCCAGAAGCCCTGGCTGTATGTGGCTGGAATTTGGGGGTCATCTTGCTTGGGAAGATGAGAGACAGAGAGTAGAATTAGCTGGCCTGAAGTCATCCAGGCTGTTCGCAAATTATTTTGTCTCCTTTTTCAAACATCCGAGAGGATTCCCCTTCCCTGCTCTCTTGAAGTGTGGCCTGCCCATGTGACCTGCTTTGGACAATGAAACCTGAGCCTTTAAAGGTCCGTTTATGGTGTTTCCTAGTTCCTGCTTTGGTGACTGTGGAAGTGTGGGTCACCCTGGGTTCCTGGCCCCATGTGATCACCTAGAGCTGAGGGCCCTGCAGCCCATGCTGGACACATAGTGTGAGCAGGAGATGTGCCTTTGATGTGTTTGGCTGTTGATGTGGGGGGGGGGATGTTGGTTACACAGCAGACCCTGTTCTAGCCTGACTGATACACTCTGTTGAACATGAATACAGGGCTGTCACTCAGCCCTTGGTTCGAGGGGAGTGGGCACAGGACTGCTTCCCAGTGAGGTTCAAAACACCTTACTTCAAGGTTGTTAGACACAATGGAAAGAAAGTCTCCAGGTGTGCTCTGTGGTGAGGCGTAACCCTGGCTGTGAGAGCAAGGAGTCTGGAAGAATGGGATAATGAGCTTCCCAGGGCTCTGTCATGAGGGGGCAGCAGGCCTGAGTCCTCTCCTGAGCGTGCTCTGGATGGAGTGATGAATGAGCAATGAATCCTGCCCTTACCACCCTCATCTGAGGGACCCCCTAGTCCACCACTGCCTGGGGCGCTGGACCTCCCTTAGCAGCCCCCAGAGTTCTCGAGGGATCACACTCTTACAGAAGTCACCAGGAGCCTTGGCTTTGCTCATGCTTTGAGATGCTCTGATTAAATCCTACCCACAGCGCATCGTGTTTACCAGGTTGTTAATAATCGTGATGCCGGGTATGTACCTCCCCACGGAAAAAGGCTGCTCCCCGGATGGATTCTGGATCTGTTCACACACGATTTCCATACATCTTTAAAGATTACCACTTTAACAGCTCTTGGTATAGACACCAGGAGGCAGTTACATTTAACAGCGCATAAATCTAATTCCCTCTGCACTCAATTTTCTCAGGCTGCAGAATCAATTTGAGTCTGTCAGGATTTTATTCCAAAGTCTATTAACACCCGTCTTGTTTCCTCCATTTCCCGGCTCTCTCTCCCGGCAGTCTCCCCCCTCTTTTCAGGGACTCAATCCTACAGAAAAAGATGCCTTGCTGATATACAGTAACAGCCTTTATCTCTTTACAACAGGATCTAATTGGGCATGAAGGAGAGGCAAACCTTCGACAATTAGGCCTGGGCCCTGGAGGTCACATCCTGGGATGCAGCCTGCCTGAGTCCATCTCACCTCTCAGGGTCAGCCTTGAATGCTTTCTCCCTGCATTTCAGTGGTGGGGGCAGGGGTGAGGTGGGTTTGGTCAGCAGGAGCTGTTTCCAGTGTCTTTTCTGGGGGATCAGGGGTGTCTGAGGTGCTCAGGTTAGCCCCAACTTCCAGGTGAATTTTTCCCCAGGGTGGGATGAAGCTTCTGCTGTCTTAACAATAACCTAGAGTTACACAGCCATGTCTGAGCATCTACATGCCGTCAACATTCAAGGCACTCACATCCATCCCTGAGATGTAGGTATGTTGTTATTCCCGTTTTATGGATGGCAAACAGACACAGAGAGAGTGACTCACCCAGGGTCACACGCTAGCAAGAGCCAGAGCAATTCAGACTCTTTCCCGCTAGTCTTTGTCCAAGTGCCCTCCTGTCCTGGGGGCACTGCACCACCTTGTGTGTGCATCTGTCCCCTCTTCTGCATTCCCACTGTCTCCATTCAGAACCGTCACATCCCTACCCAGCTCTGCTCACTGGCTCCTGCTCCAGGCCTGGCAGCAGGACTCCTCTCCCTGAAGCTGAGATAGGTTCAGGTGCAGGACAAGCTGTTGATCTGAGCTGCAGCAACCAAAGTTGGGCCTGGAGCTCTGTGTGGCACTGTTGGAAGAGAGGCCTGGGGGCAGCAAGCAGGTGGCATTGCATCAGGAGAGCTGTTGGAAGTCACCTGGAGGAGGTCCTGGCTGAGAAGGGAGCCATGGGACAAACAGGGCTGCAAGGGAGAGAAGAGAGGAGGGGGAGGGGGGAGAAAGTGGAGAAAGGAGAGAGAAAGGGAGGAGAGAGGCAGAAAGAGAAAAGATTTTGTTCTGATAATATTATTTGAATCTTTCTCATTTACTCCATCCGTTGGCCAAATGAGGCCGTCAGCCTGGGGTCACTGCTGCTCCTTGTGGCCCAGGAGGACCCAGGAAAAAATTATATTGTGATCTTCGTTGTTGTTCAGCCACTCAGCTGCCTTTGACTCTTTGCAGTCCTATGGACTGAAGCACACCAGGCTCCCCTGTCCCTTACCATCTCCTGGAGTTTGCTCAAATTCATGTCCATTGAGTCGGTGATGTCATCCAATCATTTCATCCTCTGTCGTCCCCTTGTGACCTTTAGATTAATATAATCTCTTTATCTCGTTGGGATCACTTGATTCCCTGTGACTTGGCTTCTTTGGCTGTGAAATAGGGATGATGTTGGTGGTAGTGCTACTACTGATGGAGATGGTGATAATGACAGTGCTGAGACGGTGGTGGTCAGGATGTGGATGGTGGTGATGAAAGGGATGATGGTGGTGATGGTGAGGATGGTGGTGATGATGACAATGATGGTGATGGGATAGTGAGGATGTTGGTGATGACAGTGCTGATGATGTTGATGATGATGGTGGTGATGGTGGTGGTGAGGATGCTGATGGTGAGGATGGTGGTGATGATGACAGTGATGATGATGTTGATGATTGATGGTGATGGTGAGGATGGTGGTGATGATGACAGTCATGGTGATGGTGGTGGTGATGATGGTGATGATGATGGTGATGGGGTAGTGAGGATGTTGATGATGATGGTGGTGATAGTGATGTTGATGATGATGATGGTGAGGATGGTGGTAATGATGACAGTGATGATGATGTTGATGATGGTAGTGATGGTAATGTTGATGATGGTGATGGCGAGGATGGTGGTGATGATGACAATGATGGTGATGGGATAGTGAGGATGTTGGTGATGACAGTGCTGATGATGTTGATGATGATGGTGGTGATGGTGGTGGTGAGGATGCTGATGGTGAGGATGGTGGTGATGATGACAGTGATGATGATGTTGATGAGGATGGTGGTGATGGTGATGTTGATGGTGATGGTGAGGATGGTGGTGATGATGACAGTCATGGTGATGGTGGTGGTGATGATGGTGATGATGATGGTGATGGGGTAGTGAGGATGTTGATGATGATGGTGGTGATAGTGATGTTGATGATGATGATGGTGAGGATGGTGGTAATGATGACAGTGATGATGATGTTGATGATGGTAGTGATGGTAATGTTGATGATGGTGATGGCGAGGATGGTGGTGATGATGACAATGATGGTGATGGGATAGTGAGGATGTTGGTGATGACGGTGCTGATGATGTTGATGATGATGGTGGTGATGGTGGTGGTGAGGATGCTGATGGTGAGGATGGTGGTGATGATGACAGTGATGATGATGTTGATGATGGTAGTGATGGTGATATTGATGATGGTGATCGTGAGGATGGTGGTGATGATGACGGTCATGGTGATGGTGGTGGTGATGATGGTGATGATGATGGTGATGGGATAGTGAGGATGTTGATGATGATGACAGTGATGATGATATTGGTGATGATGGTGGTGATGGTGATGTTGATGATGGTGATGGTGAGAATGGTGGTGATGATGACAGTGATGATGATGTTGATGGTGATGACAGTGATGGTGGTGGTGGTGATGGTGACAATGATGGTGATGGGATAGTGAGGATGTTGGTGATGATGATGGTGGTGATGGTGATGTTGATGATGATGACGACAATGATGGTGATGGGATATTGAGGATGATGATGATGATGGTGGTGATGGTGAGGATGCTGGTGATGTTGATGGTGATCATAAGGCTGCATGATCTTAAGCTAGTGTAACAGGATATTGAGGTGAACTTTCTCCTGTTGTCCTAGAGAAGTAACTAAGACCCAAGAATTAGAACAAAGAGTCAAACCCCTCCTATTTGAAAGTACCAACGAGCTATCAAGAGATGAGACTGGCCCAAGAGGAGTGCATCCTGTCCTACCATCACCACCCCCCTGCCCAATGAGTCCATGTAAAAGGGTCAGGGTCAGGGACCTTTGGGGCCATGCAGGATCCCTTCTTCCAAGTGACATCAGGGGACCTGAGAGAGCATGTGGTGAGCAGCTGTTCATGGAAGGGAAGTCTGCCATGCATTCTGTGGCTCGATGCTTTCAGAGTGAAGATACCTACAAGACACTCAAAGTGTGGCTACAGCACAGTGTGGTAAAAACGTTCTTGCCATGTGCCGTGTAAAGTTTGGGGACATGAATGAATAGATTGGATGAAAAATGGCTGCAAAGCCCCTGTACTCCAGTGAAGAGGTGGGACCTGCTTCTCCTCCACTTGAATTTGGGCTGGCCCTGTGGAGCCTGACCAACAAAATGTGGTGTATGAGTCACCATCCAGGGCTAGGTCTTAAGAGAGCCAAGCTTCCACCTTCTCTACTTGGAATGCTCTCTCGTGGATGTTGGCTGCCATGCAAGAAATCCGACCTGCTGAAGAGAAAGGCTCTATAGAGAGGACTCTGAGCCACTGTGGACTTTCCAGCCCTAGACAAGCTCCCAGCTGATTGCAGCCCCATGAGTGACCCCAATCAATGCCCATGGAGCAAACGAACTGTCTAGTTAAGACTTGCCCAGTTCTCAGTTCGTAGGACTGTGAAATAAAATGATTCTTTTAAGTCATCAAGTTTTAGGGGTTTCTTTGTTTAGTACAATCTTATTTGTTTACTGGCTGTGCTGGGTCTTTGTTGCTGCATGTGAGCTCTCTCTAGCTGCTGTGAGAGGGGTCTACTGTCTGATTGTGGTGTGTAGGCTTCTCATTGTGGTGCCATTTCTTGTTATGGAGCACGGGCTCTAGGCACTCAGGTTTCAATTGTGATGGTTCCTGGGCTCTAGAGCACAGGCTCAACAGTTGTGCACAGGCTCAGTTGCTTTGCTGCACGTGGGATCTTTCCAGACAGGGATCGAACAGGGATCGAACTCATGTTCTTGCGTTGGCAGGCAGATTCTTTACCACTGAGCCACCAGGGAAACCCCAAGGCTGTTTCTTATGGAGAAAGAATCATTGCAGCAGTAACAGAGACCAGAGCTCTTTTCTGGCCTGGAGATGCCTGAAGGAGAGCCTGGTGCCATCAGAGCTTGGAGGAACCATGACATGTCCGGGAGGAAATGGAGTAATGCCTAGCCTGTCTCAGGCCTCGGGAACTGGGGGTGATGAATCCCTGTGACACCTGTGGAAGAGTCTCCTCAGGTGAGAGGGAGTGCAGGGACCAAGAGGCTGCTGTCCTCTGGTAGGCTGTGCTGTTCCAGAACTTTCTCTGCTCCTTACCACAAGAGGATGCCTCTCCCCATCACAGACACCAGGCCTGGCTGTTGGACTTGCTTTGGCTAATGAAAACCGAGGAGGTGATGCACCTCTTACAAGTAGGGGTTTGAGAGCCTGGCTCCACTTCTGCTCTTTGCCACGACGATGAATGCTCCTGCCTGGCTGTTTTCCCTGCCTGAGTCCTGGAATGAAGAACCAATGGGAGTGAAACTGCAGCCAACCTTCAACCAACATAGCACAAAAGGGCGAGATAAAGCTGTGCACGTGAGCTACCGCAGTGCAATCTAGTGTGGGCTGATCAACACACACCCAAAGCGATGGACAAAGCTGCCCTGGAAGGAACTGGGAGGATGCGCCACTGGGGTCCAGTGGTGCTCTGGGTGCTCCGTGGTGGAGGGGTCAGGCATGGAGTTGACCACCACACCCTCTCCCTGGGCAGCGCCACCCTAGCAAGGCTCCTTCTATCCGGCCTCGGCAAAACATTCATCCTGGTGGAGTTCTTGTTTCTCTCACTTTCCAGGAAACATTGTCCCTTCCTTGGTAATTAAGACCCAAGGCCCTTCTCTAATGGGATTTCTGAGGCTCTGGTGTCTGCTGAATCAGTGGAGGTCCCTGCCCCCATCTTCTCTGGCCGAAGAGAGGAGAGGACTGAGATGGGCGCTGTGGTGAGGAAGGTCAGGAGAGACAGGAGAGAGGGAGACTGGAGGAGGCCTGACTCTGCCCCTCCAAGCCGTGGGTTTTTACATCCTTAGCACTTGTTCATAAAGCGAGCCTTTCCAGACTATAGGAATCAACGAGCACGTTCCAGACTATAGGAATTGATTTCTTTAGAAAACCTCCGTTTTGTCAGAGCAAACCTTCCTGTTACTGCAGTCACCAGGGTTTGATACCATTTTGCCAGGGAAGCGTTAGCCCCTTCCTCCTTGTCAGGTTCTCTGTCACCACCCTGACACAGAGGGCAGGTGATGTTTTTAATGTCTGTGGAATTGCCCACCTGTTCTGGGAACAGGGTCACCCCTCCATCTCTTTCTTACGTGGATCCATCCCATAGTTTTCAGGTGGGTTCACCTCCAGGGTGGCAAATGAGAGCTCCCCTTCCTTTTGGCTGACTGAAGAAGGACCAGTGAGGGGATAACCTGAGATTAGATCAAAGATACCCAGATCTCTCCACCTGGAATTAAAGGCTATAAGAAAGAGGTCAGTTGCACTTTATGGCCATCTCTTAATAGCACATAGGGCTTCCCTGGTGGCTCAGATGGTGAAGAATCTGCCTGCAACGAGGGAGACGTGGGTTGATCCCTGGGTCGGGAAGATCCCCGGAAGGAGGGCATGGCTACCCACTCCAGTATTGTTTCCTGGAGAATTCCATGGGCAGAAGAGCCTGACAGGCTACTGTAGATGTTGATTTTTTTTTTTGAAGATTTTTTTTTTAATGTGGACCATTTAAAAAATCTTTATTGAATTTGTTACAACATTACTTCTGTTTTGTGCTTTGATTTTTTGGCCACAAGGCTTGAGGGATCTCAGCTGCTCTGTGGTTTGGGTGCTCACTTGTCAAGTCGTGTCTGACTCTTTGTGACCCCATGGACTCTAGCCCGCCAGGCTCCTCTGTCCATGGGATTCTCCAGGCAAGAATACTGGAGTGGGTTGCCGTTTCCTCCTGAAGAGGATCTACCCAAACCAGGGATTGAGTCATATCTCCTGCTTGGGAAGGTGGATTCTTCACCACTGAGCCACGAGGAAAGTCCCTCAGTTCCCCAACTAGGGATCAAAACTCACACCCCTTGCATTGAAAAGTGACGTCTTCACTGCTGGACCACCAAGGAAGTCCCTAGATGTTGTTTTCAAAAGAGAAAAATGATATAAAGAGAAGCAGAGACAGACAGAGGCCCAGATGTTTTTGCCCCTTGTAAATGATGCAAATGGTCTCTTCCTTGGCTTTCATTTATTTGTTTGTTGAAGCAATTTGAGTTGAGTTTCTGTCACTTATAACCAGTCCATCTATTCAATGGTCAAATTCCTATTACTGACTGCCAAATGACGGTGGTGTGGGTGGGGCTGTAACTAACAGTCTGGGCCCCCTGTTAGTTATAACATTAGTTACAGTGTTAATGGCAGAGATGCAGGTGGCAAGGCACCGGGGCTGAGTGCATCTCACACATGCTCCCAATCCAGCCCTTTCAGCTGTGCCAGGCAGTGGGAACCACAGCTCGTCCTCTGTGTTTAGATGAACAAGTACAGGGCTAGAGAGTAGGTGAATCCAGGCCTTCTGCCCCAGGCTGCTTCGCTCCCTTCCCCGCCCTCCCCAGCAGCTGGGTTTATGGGGAGGGAGGCGACCAGTTCATCTGACAGCAAGAGCAACGAAGGGACTGAATCAGGCACGCTCAGGTTAGGGATGGGTTTCAGAGCTCTGGATGGAAACCAGGCAGAGTTTGGTTTCCAGATCCAAGCCCCCTTGGTAGCGTGGAAGGTTTTCCACCTCTTTCCAGGAGACGTTCCAGTTCATCTCTCCTGTTCTGGGGGAAACTCTTGTTTTCAGGAAGGTGACAGTTTGGTTTCTGCTTGCAGTGCCCCTCCTGTGTTCACTGGGCGCTGAACCTACAGGTGGGGGAAAGATTTGCAGCAGTCAGCACTGACACTGTTAGCCACAACTCAGTTTCTTTTTAAGTGTCGATTCTATCTCATAGCAAATTTGTTTTCCTCCAAGATGCCAGCCTCTCATTTTCCTCTTGTCTTTTGGATAAACTTATCTGCCTTTGTTCCTTTTCATAGGCTGAGACAAGGGTTTTGTTGCCTGCTGACAGTGCACTTCACTTAGTAGGTATCTGTTTGACATACACCATAGATTCTATTTAATGTAACTTCTTGTTTGCCTGAGCATTTGCATGGCTGTTAGCGCTTTGAGGTAAGCATCTGCTCCTCTGTGTGTGTGTGTGTGTGAACGCATGCACACATATGTGCACATGTGCATGCACACATATGTCACATATGTGCATGCGTGTGCAGTGTGCGAGTGGGACTAGGTAGGAGACTCCTGGGGGGACTTGCATACACAGTCACCAAAACTGTTCACAGAGTCTGGAGTACAAGGTGTGCATATGTCAAGCACCCCACCTTCTCTTTTATTTATTTTCGGCCGTGCTGGGTCCTTGCTGCTGAGCGAGGGCTTTCTCTAGGTGCGGCGAGCAGGAGCCACTCTCTTGTTGCTGATCTTGGGTTTCTCACTGCAGTGGCTTCTCTCGTTTCAGAGCATAGGCTCTAGGACCCAAGGGCTTCAGGAGTTGCAGTTCCTGGCTCTAAAGCACAGACTCAGTAGTTGTGGTGGACAGGCTTAGTTGCTCTGTGGCCTGGGGGATCTTCCTGGACCAAGGATCAAACTGCATTGGCAGGTGGATTCTTTACCACTAAGCCACCAGGGAAGCCCCCACCTTCTCTTAATTAGCACCTGCCAGAGAGGCCATTCTGAAGGAGATCAGCCCTGGGATTGCTTTGGAAGGAATTGTGCTAAAGCTGAAACTCCAGTACTTTGGCCACCTCATGAGAAGAGTTGACTCATTGGAAAACACTCTGACGCTGGGAGGGATTGGGGGCAGGAGGAGAAGGGGACGACAGAGGATGAGATGGCTGGATGGCATCACTGACACGATGGATGTGAGTCTGAGTGAACTCCGGGAGTTGGTGATGGACAGGGAGACCTGGCGTGCTGCGATTCATGGGGTCGCAAAGAGTCGGACACAACTGAGTGACTGACCTGACCTGAACTGAACTGAACTGAGAGAGGCTCGAGTAGGGAGACCAGCACAACCGTTTAGTTGCAACACCCTGATTACCCGGCCTGAGCTCCTGGGTAATGAGTCTAATGAGTCACCACTTAGGATTTGACCAGAGTCGAGCAGATGGGTGGTTGCTTAGGAGACCTGGTTGTGCTTGCCTCACTGGGCCTGTTCATTTCCTCTTCTATGCATGTTTAGAGAAAAGCTGAGCCCTGAAGGACCTCCCTGGTGAAGGCAAGTGACTGGGGTGCTCCACCAGAACAAAGTCCAGCCCATGCTGCAACCATGTCCTGGGTATGTTTGGAAAACCAATGAATCTGGGAGAGAGGGGGACCGGGAGCAGTTGAGGTGGGTTTAGGGACCCCGAGTCCTGGAACATCTATCCTCCCATGACACAGGCTGTTCATCCAACAGAACTGAACTTGGGTCTGCTCACCTATGAGCAGTAAAGCCAGTCTACAGATACTGTGTTGTGGTGAAGGAAAGCTCAGTGTTTATTGTAGGTTCCAAGCAAGGAAAAGTGGCAGCTAATGCTCAAAAGACATGAACTCCCTGATGGGTTTCCGGAAGTCTTTTTCTTTTTTTTGGCTGTGTAACATGTGGGATCTTAGTTCCACAACTGGGGATGAAACCTGCACCACTTACAGTGAAACTGTAGAGTCTTAACCACTGGATTACCAAGGATGTCCCCCCAGGAGGCATTTAACATTTACTTATTTATTTAGTTTTGGCTGCACTGGGTGGATCTCCATTGCTGTGCATGGGCGTTCTCAGATTGCAGTGAGCAAGGGCTACTCTCCAGTTGCGGTGTGTGGGCTTCTCATTGCAGTGTCTTCTCTTGTTGCAGAGCACAGGCTCTAGGGCACACGGGCTTCGGCAGTTGCAGCACACAGGCTTAGCTGTCCTGTGGCGTGTGGAATCTCCCCAAACCAAGGATCAACCCATGTCTTCTGCATTGGCAGGCAGATTCTTAACCACTGGACCACCAAGGAAGTCACTGGGAAGCATTTAAAAAGGCCAGGTGGGGGGATGTCACAGGATTTGTGATCAGCTCGTGCACAGTTCTCTGGTTGGTTGATGGTAATGTCATGGGGGTTCACACTGCTAATCCTCAGGCATCAGTAGGTTTGGGGGATACGTGCTCATGCTCATCGAGTAGTTAACTTCCTCCTTTGGGTGGTGGTTTTAGCATCTGTAAAACAACTCAGGAAGTGTGCATCAGATACTATTATCTAAAGACTTCAGAGAGGTACTACAG
Source organism: Madoqua kirkii (assembly GCA_006408675.1). NCBI lineage: Eukaryota > Metazoa > Chordata > Mammalia > Artiodactyla > Bovidae > Madoqua > Madoqua kirkii. Next base: position 50,860 of record SJYC01070749.1, on the reverse strand, counting down.
CAGAGGGTGTAGGGAAGGCCCCATTAAGTCCTGCTCACATACAGGCCCTCCTTTAAGCAAAAGAAGGCAGAGAGTTACTAAGGCTTTGAAGCTTCCACATGTGCACTTTTGGGAGCCCTGAACTGCCGTGTAAGAAAGTTAGCTACCCAGACCACGTGGAAAGACCATAAGATGAGACTACATGGAGAAGCTGAAGCTGAGTCCTCCTAAAACCCAGTTCCTCTGTTGAGCATACAATTAACCTCTCCAATCAAAACTATCCCCTTTTTTGTCCTGCACTTGTTCCCTACTCAAGATTGAAAGTGTGAAACTGTTTGTCACTCAGTCATGTCTGACTCCCTGTGATACTGTAGACTGTAGCATGCCAGTCTCCTCTGTCGGTGGAATTTTCTAGGCAAGAATACTAGAGTGGATTGCCATTCCCTTCTCCAGGGGATCTTCCCAACCCAGAAATAGAACCTGGGTCTCCTGTATTGCAGGCAGATTCTTTACCATTTGAACCACAAGGGAAACTCAAGATTGAGGAGTGTGAAAGAAAAGGAGGCGTTGTAACTGGATCATGCGGGCGGTGGGGAGGTGGATACCAAGACCACCTGCATAGTCTCACTTGGGACAGTCAGAAACGGCCTGAGCATTTGTGGTCAGGAACATGAAGGCCTGCCCATGGTGGGCTGGGAATAGCATCCCCCCAGATTTGTTGGGAAATTTCATCATGGCCCTATCCTGGCAGGACAGGAATCCAGGCTGGATGGAGGACCTTACCCCTGCTTTCCTGTCAGCCAAGCCCCAATCCCACATGAGGCCTTACCCTGCAGGCCTCGGAGGCAGCCCTCCACCCCAGGAACTGGTGGGCCTGCCAGGTCTTACTCCAGCCACAACCCCCAAAGCCCCAGCAGAATGTAAGTAGCTCCACCTCCAGGATGTGGTGACCCAGTCTGTGGAGCCATCTTTTCCCTCCTAATTTGTTTGGGACCCTAATTTACTGTCCTGCCAACTGAGAGCAGAAGATCACCAGAGAGTGGGGAACTTGGTAGAACAGAGAAAGTGTATCGAGAACTGGAGCCCAAGACACTCTCGTCTTGGGCAGAGCTCGGAGCTTGATCTACCTGGTGGTGGTGGGGATACAGAGGGTTTGCAGATGAGGTGTGTATGGGTGCCACAGACTCTGGGAGGGAAGCTGGACTGAGGGTCCCACTTGAGTGGGCAGCAAGGGCTTCACTCCACCTGTGCCCCTGGGGAGATGCTATTCCCAGACCCCCATTCCCTTTCCATTTCACCTGTGGGAGGCTGAGGCTGGGGCGGACAGTGCACTGGGGCTGGAGACTGGATGGGACTACGCCTCACTCTGACCCTGGCCTGCTGGGGTCCATGCGTGTATCATGTCAGAAAATAAGCTTCAAGCTTCCAGTCCTTGCTCTGCCCTTACTAATCATGCAGCTTTAACAGCGTTATTGACCTTTGGGCCTCAGTTTCCTCATCTGTAAAATGGAAAGACTAATTGTACCCACCTCCTAAGGTTCTTATGAAGGATTCAATGAAATAATCCAGAGGTCCTCAACCTCCAGAATCTAATGCCTAGTGATCTGAGGTGGAGCTGATGCAACAATAATAGAAACACAGTGCACGATAATTGCAATACATTTGAATCATCCCCAAACCATCCCCTCCACCCACCAGGTCTATAGATAATTGTCTTCCACAAAACTGGTCCCTGGTGCCACTGAAATAACCACTGAAAAGATTTTAAATAATGGCAGGCATGGAGGAAAAACCCAGCAAATGTTAGCTATTACTTTATCTGAAAAGTCTATAGTTGAAGTGAAGAATGGTGATAATTTGACTTAGAAGCGGGACAGGGGAAGCCTTCCCATAATTAGCGGTCATTAGTTTTGCAGAATATGTGTTGTTTTCATTCCTGAGTTCACACATAAGGTATGAGCTCCTGGGAGATGTGTGGCCTTCCTGAGGACAGCTCCACCTGAGACTCCCCCCAGTGTCCTGGGGTAAGGAGTGGCCTTCCCTGTGTGAGGACTTACCCCCCAGGTGCCCAGGGCATGGCCAGGGGTCCGACCAAGCTGAGCTCCCACATCCTTTCCCCGGGAGGGGCCTGGGTGGGCCTCTGCAGCTTTCACCTCTAAACGGGCTTCTTAGGATATCGGCAAGGGCCCATGGGTCACGCTGCCTCATTAGTTTTCCATTTGGACTCAGCTGCCAGTGGAAGCCCTCCCCATGATGCAGAGAGGACGTTTGGTGTGGTCTTCATGTGCAGCCTCATAAAAGCCCCCCTGGATATGCTGTCCTCATCACTTCCCATCACAGCAGCCTTGCCAGCCTAATCAGGGCTCTCCAAACCCTTCAGACCACAGCGGTTGCCACGGTGACAAAATGGCCCATAATAGTCCCTGCCTACTTCAATAAAGGAAGGATGGGGTGGAGGTTTCCAAGGATAATGAGCACTTTAGAGGAAGTGGGAGAAGGGGTGTTGGTGAGGTGATGGGGGTGCTGAGAGCCCCCCACTCTCAGGGGCACCTTCCCACTGCCCATCTCGGGGCTGGGACCGTGCTGCTGGTACCGTTCCAAAGCCGGCTCTCTGGAGGGTGCCGACCTAAACATGCACTTGTGTTGCGGTCCTGATGGGGGTGTGGTAGCACGCAGCTCGCAAATCAGGTCCACATACTGCGTCCTCCTGACGCCACAGCCAGCAGGTCCCCACACAAAGCTCTTGCAGGTCTTCCCGACTCGCTGCCGTACGCCCATGTTCTCGTCTGCCGCGAGTGTGGCTGGAAGGTGACGTCGACACCTGCTCGAGTTCAGGAGCAAGAGGGAAGCACAGCCACGAATGCTGAAGGCAGAAGGTCCCCAAGTCCCCCATCAGGACACGTGTGGCTTCTTTGCTGAATTAAGTACGAATTGCAGACTTTGGACGAATATTGCAAGGCTTCTGGGTGCTACTCACAATGTAATGGCTACAAACCTTTCCTGGTTTGATCTGCATGGTTCACCTTTTAAAGTCTAGACAATCGACAGGGTCCTCTGGCCTGGCTGGTGGCAGATGCTAACAACCCTGGTGTGAACACTCCCAGATGGCCCGTTTCCAGCTTCCCTGTGATGAGGGGAAGTGAAACTGTTAGTTGCTTCAGTCATGTCTGATTCTTGTGACTCATGGACTATAGCCCTCCAGGCTCCTCTGTCCTGGAATTCTCCAGGCAAGAATACTGGAGTGGGTTGCTGTTCTGTTCTCCAGGGGATCTCCTGCAAACCTGGGTCTCCTGCATTGCAGGCAGGTCTGCAGATTCTTTACCATCTGAGCCACCAGGGAAGCCCTCCCTGAGCAGGGAGCACCAGCCAGCAGCTCAGGGGCACCTTCCCATGTGCTCGGCCACTGGGGTGCTTCTCCCTGAGAGACCAGAGCCACCATCTCATGCGTGGGCTGAACTTGGATCTCAACCAAGGGCTCTGGCACCTTTGGGGAAACACTGAGCCTCCTCATACCTCCACTTTCTCCTTAGTAAAATGGGAGTGATTACACCTAAAAATGATGGTCAGAATATTTGGTGACCAATAAGCACCCACCAACCGAAAGAGCACAGGTTGGTGGGGAGGGGGTGGCTGTGGCTTTAGGAGCCCTCGGAGGCTAGAGCAGCAGCCTCGAGCAGCTGGAGGCGGGACACATGCTGGTGTGTGACATCCAGGGCAGCCACACCGGCCTGCAGTGTGAGGGAGCCCCGGGCCACGCCTGCTGCCTTTTTGGGAGGCAGTGACTGCAAAGGGTGGAGGGTGTCACCAGGATCAGCGGCACCCGGGAGGGCCGTGGGAGGCAGCGGAGTCACCCTTCTCCCCCGACCTCCCAGTCTCTTCCCTTGCCCCTCCCCACCTGTCCCTGTCTCTCCCCCATCTCGTCTCTCTCCATCTCCCCGTCTCTCATCTCTCTCCTGTACCGCTCCTGCTGCCTCTGCTCTTGCTGCCTCCCTCCTTCTCTCTCAGCCTTTCTTCCTGAATCTGTGTCTCTTTCTCTCTGTCTATCGCCTCTCATCTCAGGATGAGGGTGACAGGCTGAGTCCTGGGTTGCCCTGTGCTTGTCCCATGACTGATGGGACAGTCTGAGCTGAGGACTGGGTTTGACGTCGACACCTGCTCGAGTTCAGGAGCAAGAGGGAAGCACAGCCACGAATGCTGAAGGCAGAAGGTCCCCAAGTCCCCCATCAGGACACGTGTGGCTTCTTTGCTGAATTAAGTACGAATTGCAGACTTTGGACGAATATTGCAAGGCTTCTGGGTGCTACTCACAATGTAATGGCTACAAACCTTTCCTGGTTTGATCTGCATGGTTCACCTTTTAAAGTCTAGACAATCGACAGGGTCCTCTGGCCTGGCTGGTGGCAGATGCTAACAACCCTGGTGTGAACACTCCCAGATGGCCCGTTTCCAGCTTCCCTGTGATGAGGGGAAGTGAAACTGTTAGTTGCTTCAGTCATGTCTGATTCTTTGTGACTCATGGACTATAGCCCTCCAGGCTCCTCTGTCCTGGAATTCTCCAGGCAAGAATACTGGAGTGGGTTGCTGTTCTGTTCTCCAGGGGATCTCCTGCAAACCTGGGTCTCCTGCATTGCAGGCAGGTCTGCAGATTCTTTACCATCTGAGCCACCAGGGAAGCCCTCCCTGAGCAGGGAGCACCAGCCAGCAGCTCAGGGGCACCTTCCCATGTGCTCGGCCACTGGGGTGCTTCTCCCTGAGAGACCAGAGCCACCATCTCATGCGTGGGCTGAACTTGGATCTCAACCAAGGGCTCTGGCACCTTTGGGGAAACACTGAGCCTCCTCATACCTCCACTTTCTCCTTAGTAAAATGGGAGTGATTACACCTAAAAATGATGGTCAGAATATTTGGTGACCAATAAGCACCCACCAACCGAAAGAGCACAGGTTGGTGGGGAGGGGGTGGCTGTGGCTTTAGGAGCCCTCGGAGGCTAGAGCAGCAGCCTCGAGCAGCTGGAGGCGGGACACATGCTGGTGTGTGACATCCAGGGCAGCCACACCGGCCTGCAGTGTGAGGGAGCCCCGGGCCACGCCTGCTGCCTTTTTGGGAGGCAGTGACTGCAAAGGGTGGAGGGTGTCACCAGGATCAGCGGCACCCGGGAGGGCCGTGGGAGGCAGCGGAGTCACCCTTCTCCCCCGACCTCCCAGTCTCTTCCCTTGCCCCTCCCCACCTGTCCCTGTCTCTCCCCCATCTCGTCTCTCTCCATCTCCCCGTCTCTCATCTCTCTCCTGTACCGCTCCTGCTGCCTCTGCTCTTGCTGCCTCCCTCCTTCTCTCTCAGCCTTTCTTCCTGAATCTGTGTCTCTTTCTCTCTGTCTATCGCCTCTCATCTCAGGATGAGGGTGACAGGCTGAGTCCTGGGTTGCCCTGTGCTTGTCCCATGACTGATGGGACAGTCTGAGCTGAGGACTGGGTCAACCAGGGTTTGTCTCGTCTTCACAGGGGTCAGGGCCTAGGCTGCTGCTGCTGCTGCTAAGTCACTTCAGTCATGTCCAACTCTGTGCAACCCCACAGATGGCAGCCCACTGGGCTCCACCATCCCTGGGATTCTTCAGGCAAGAACACTGGAGTGGGTTGCCATTTCCTTCTCCAGTGCGTGAAAGTGAAAAGTGAAAGTGAAGTCGCTCAGTTGTGTCTGACTCAGCGACCCCATGGACTGCAGCCTACCAGGCTCCTCTGTCCATGGTGTTTCCAGACAAGAGTACTGGAGTGAAGTGCCATCGCCTTCTCTGCAGGGCCTAGGCGGTGGGAGGGAAGTACTACTTGATGCCAGTCATGAATCAAGATGAACCCAGATGAATCCAAGGTGGACAAGAGCTGAGACAGGACCCCTCGGTGGTGGAATATGTTATGTCATAAGGGAGGGCCACTCAGCCGGCTGGGGGATCCTGGGTGTTTTTCCAGATAGTACGGGTGGTTTGGAAGTGGCAGGATTGGGCAGGGGCCAGACCTAGGTGGAGGATGGAGGAATGACACCCTTATGCCCATGTGTCCCTCATGGGCAGGCGGGGCTGTGAGAGGCAGCCCAAGGTCCTTGTGGTCGAGTTGCCTTGATGCCCCCTCGCCTTCTGCTCAGAAGTGTCCTCCCATCTCAGGGGGCACCAGGATGGACCTCCACTTGCCCGCCTGAGGGCAGGAAGCAGAAACGGGGACTCGGTGTCCATGTGAGGGACAGAAACTGTGGGGCCCGCCCTGGCTTTCTGTTGGGGAATCAGCTTCCTTGTCACTGTGTCATGTGAGGCCTGCGGGCAGCCTGCCTGACATCCTGAGCTACAGTCTCTCCTGCCTGTGGTCACTCACTTGCTGTCCTAGAGGTTGTGTCTGAGCTCCTGGACACCTGCCTTCCTTGGTTGTGCCTGCATGGCACCCACAGCCTTGTCCATTTCTTCCCATCATAGCACTGCCTGTCTGTACCTTTCCCCAGGATGTCCTCTGCTTAAAGGGTCCTCTCCTTCCATCTATACTGCCCTTCCCCTAGCAGATCCAGCTGCGGTCTTGCCTTCTACAGGCAGGCTTCCAGGACTGCTCCCCATTGTTGCCCTCTCTCCTTCCTCTTCTTTTAGGAACACCCAGTATGACCAGCTCCCCTGCTTAGGATTCTTGTGGGGGCAGGGCTAGGTTCTCCCTTCCAGGAGTGCTGAAGTGGGATATTGGGGGTCCCCCCAGTTCACATCCATCCAGAGCCTTACTCACTAAGTAACTCACTCGATAGTATCTGTACCTGTTAATGCGGGGAAACGTGCATCGTGTAGATTTCCAGGGCGGAGCAGCTTTGCAGAGGCAGAGTCCCTGGTGGATCAACAGGCCTTGGACTTTAAGCTGCTGCTCAGCTCTGCTGAATACCTTTTGGTTAAGTGAATAATTCACTGAGGTATGGTCCCAGCCGACTATTGGAGCAGTGCACGCAGGCTTCCAGGGGCCCCGGGTGGGCCAGGCTCCATGGCCCGTTAAGGTTCTGCCCTCTCCGTGTCATTTCTCCAGTCTTCCCTGGAGTGAGCACCAGGCCCCAGGGGACAGGAGCCTACTGCCTGGTCCCCTGAGGCTAGGAGGCTGTGCTCTGCAGGTTCATGCTCAGAAACTCGGAGCCAGGACTTCCCTGGTGGGCCAGTGGTTAGGAATCTGCCTGCCAATCCAGGGGACATGGGTTCAATCCCTGGTCTGGGAAAATTCCACATGCTTTGAGGCAGCAAAGCCCATGTGCCACCATTACTGAGCCTGTGCTCTTCAACTAGAGAAGCTACCACAGTGAGGAGCCTGTGCCCCACAAGTAGAGAGTAGCCCCCGCTCACAAGACCTAGAGAAAGCTCTTGTGCGGCAGCAAAGATCCAGTGCAGCAGCGAAGATCCAGTGCAGCCAAAATAAATAAATAAAAACCTAAAACTTAAAGAAATGTGGAGCCAGTGAATTCTTGACCCAAGCATTTATTAAGCCCCCACTGTGTGCTGGGTACTGTTGTAGGAGCTGGGAAGTGGCTGGAAACCAGAGGATAAGTCTCTGCTTCCTGGATGCCAGGCAGGAGGCAGAGGAGCACCAGGAAGAAATGTGTGTTAGGATGGAGGTGGGTTGTGTGCGTCGCCCAGGATGGGCCAGACATCCAGAGACCTCGCCTTTGCTGTTGGCTGGGAGCTCCGTGGGGCCTGCTGCTGGGAGATACCTTTGATCATAAGGGGCGTCCCAGCTGCCCTGCAGTGCCCTGAGATGACGGCGCTGGTTTGATGCCCTGTCAGAAGTCAGCTCTGCCCAAATTGCCAAGCCATTGGCAGGTCCTAGGATGCAGAAGGCACTGGCCGGTGCCATTTCCTCCCCTGCAAACCCTAGGGCCAACTTTATCATTAATTAGAAAAAGTAATATAGACTTGGTTAAAAACTGTGAGCAGAACAAAGAGAAAACTGCAACATGGCATGTTTTCTGCCACTGATGCACCTGAGCCCCTGCCTGGAGACGACTGCTGTTTCCAGAGTCTTAAGGCCACATGGGCAGGGTGCAGCCAACACCCCACATGGGTCCACAGGAACATCCACCCCCTCCTCCACCAGCCCTGCTCTGGGAGTCCTCAGGGGCAGATGGGGCACGGCTGATGCTTCCAAATGCTTCTGACCTCCACGCGCTCCTCCCAGCAGACACTCACGTATCCCCCTCTGCCAGTCAGGCAAGCTTCTCTGTCCTGAGAGTGTTCCCGCCTGTCCCCTCAGGGCCCTGTGGTCTAGGAACCGCGGCTCCCCGCCTACAGGTGAGGACACTGGGCACAGAGAGGCTGAGCCAGCGCTGTGGTTGCCCAGCCCCTAGGCGGCAGGGCTGGGATTCTGAGCTGCTGTCCCCACTCACCGACGGGGAACATGGCCCCAGCACCCTGGGACTTTCTCTTGGTGGAGACGGGCGAGGGTGCTAAGGGGTCCTTGACTCTCAAGGTGGACACAGGCAAGGCATCCTACCCATGGCCCCCTGCAGCATCGCCCCCAGGTCCCTTCCCCTCTAAAAAGGGTGACTTTAGGCAGCTTTGTGGATTGACTGGGTGAGCCAGGTTCAGGACATCAGAGCTCCGGAGTCTTCACAGGTGTGGGCTGCCTCCTCTTGTCTGGAAGCAAGTATTCCCTGGATCAGGGGCTGAGTTTTCATACCTTGTCCCGGATGGATTAACGGGGGCACAGGGAATTGCAGGGTTCCAGTTCCTAATTCCTACCTGAATTGGGAATTCAGGAGAATTCCTGCCCCCCGCCTCAGACCAGAAGAATCAAAGTCCTTCTCAGGTCACCGCGCCCGCATGAGGTGGGAACAGGACCGTGGCTCTGCATGGCGGGCCCTGCCACCACCAGTCAGGGCTGCTCCAGGGCTTCCAGGGCACCAACAGCAGCAGGCGCACCCGGGAGCCTGTTAGGACTGTAGCCCGCCTCCTCTCCCCGCCCTGAGTAGTCGAGGTCTGAAGAGGAGCTGGGGAGACACTTGCCTACATATCTATGAAGGAGTTGGGGGTGTCCATGGGCTCTAGTCTGAACCACTCTCTATGATCAGCAAACAGACCCCCAGGGATAAGGGCTTGCTGGTGGTGTGAAGCTCTAGCCGCCAGGGTCCTTTCTGCTCCAGGTGGCTTGGTACACGGCATGGCCAAGCATGACACCTAGTGGACACAGGGGACATTGCTCCTAGAGCTCCCTCACCCTGGGTAGACCCCCTCAGCCCGCCCAGCCCCAGTGGCTCTGGCCTTTCCCAGTGCCTTCTGTGTGTGTGTGTGGGGGGGGGCGGTTAGGAGGAGGGTGAGGATAGGGCAGGAGCAGGCATTAGAAGGTGACCACCGTAGGACTCAGGACTCAGGACTCTCCTCTTTCCCCAGAGAAATGGCACAGAAGCTGGGCCATCTGGAGATCAAGTCCTGGCCCCGGACACAAGGGCCTCGGCTGTGCTTTTGCCCAAAGCTGTGCATGCCTGGTCCCAGGAGATGGAGAGTTGGGACCCTCAAGCATGCTTGGTATGGGGGGTGTCCCGTGGCCTCAGCTGGGTGGGGGCGGGTCTCGGGGGACGTGGGGGAGTCGTCCAGGCTGGAATGCTCCACCTCTTTCCTGGCTCCTGGCAGCTGTCTGGGATCTCGCTCAGGTGGGTCTTGCCCAGGTCCTCCCCAGACACCAGCCACCAGCTCTTCCCGCTCCCAGCTGGTCTGTTCCTGCGCCCACCTGGGTCTTCAGCCCTGCCTGAGCCTTTTCCAGGTGGCGGACCTGCTGGTGAGGACAGCCACATTCTGACCACGGCTCTGAGACCCAGCAAACTGGGCAACTTGCCCGGGGACCAGCAGGAGTGACGAGACAGGCCTGTGAAGGCCCTGGGGTCACAGCCCACAGCCCCCCTCCCCTGAGGGTGGGCTAACTGAGTGACCTGCTTCTGGACAGAGGAGACGCCTGGCCGACACCTTAGCCCAGGGGTCAAGGTCAGTGGCAGCGGGTCACACTGACAATGAGCACTCCAGTGCTACATGCTGGGAAGGCACCTCTCCTCTGTGCAATTACCCCAAACCCACCACCCCAGAGAATCATGGGAAAGCTTCAGAGCGTGTGGATGGAGGGATGGTCTGGGAAGTGCCTGGCCCGTTCCCTGGAGCTGTCAAGGTTGGACAAACCATGGAAGACAGCTAGATGGCAGTGTGCCATAGTCCCCCTTCCTTTTGGCTGTGAACCGTGGGAGGTGAGGTGTGAACCTACCCACAGGCATGGGCCCACCTGCCCACAGAGAGGTAGGGCATCCAGGTGAACTGGGCTTAAGCTCCCAGGGCACGCAGGACGCCCTGTGACCACTAGATGGCAGCAGCGCCCTGCAGCCTGGACACCCTCCCCAAACCCTGGAGAAGGGTGGGGTCGTCCAGCTAGGAGCGGGTGGTCCCTGCCACCCTTCCAGGCAGGATTGTGGGGTTGAGCAGCTAAGAAGAACAGAGTCTTGATTTGGAGAGCAGTGGGGTAGGGAGAGGATTGGGCGTGTGTGTGTTGGGGGGGAGAGGACGGGCAGCTTCCTCTCTGAGACCTGCATTTTCCAGGAGGTTTGGCACCGAGTGACTGTTCTCTGTCTTTCTGATTCTCAGTTTCTCTGTCTCTCATTCTCTGTCTCTGTCTCTCTGTTGACATCCCAGCCCTTTTACCAGACCCTGACTAGGCCATCGGAGCAGAATGCCAGGTGCCCACTTTCTGCGCCTGGTCTCCTCGTCCCCCCGGGGCTGAGAGCCGTCCTACTGGGCAGAGCTCTTGTAGGGACTGGGGGAGCTGCTGGGTGACAGTGCTCAGACCTGGGCTGGAGGACAGGAGCTGACCACACGTGTGTCCTGTAGTTAAGCAACACTCAAGCCCTCCTGCCCCGCCCCCAGGCACTGGGTCCTATGTCCAGGCCCAGCTGTGAGACGTGTCCAGGTACGGCCCACCGAACTTCTGGAATCACTCTCTTCAGACGGATGAGAAACCAAGGCCAAGCATGTGGGGCCCTACCCCAGGCAGAGTCTGGATGCAGACCTGGCAGCGGGCCCAGGTCCTCATTTTACCACTTGACCTCCAGTGTCTATTATTTCATAGAGTTCAGCTGAAAGCTCCACAGGCTGAGGGCCCTGCTGTGTCCCAGCTCCGGCACTGGCCCTGGGCATGGTCTCCTGGGCAGACCCCAGCTCTGGTACTCGTGCCTTTGCGACACTTCTGACTTGTCCCTGAGACATGCTGTGCAGCCTTGCCGAGAAGCCCATGTGTGACTGGTCCAACATCTCCAGACCCACGGCTGCTGTCCCTGACTCCTGTCTGATGTCCCCTGACCCCTGACCCCTAATCTCTGGCTGGCAAAGCCTCAAGACAAAGTCCAGTTCCTGGGTGGATGGTGTTCCAGCCTGGCTGAGTGATTTATCCATAATGCCTTCCATAAGCCAGGGCACCTGCCTGGGGCAGAGCTGGGCAGTCTGGCAGCTCTCTTAGTTTTGTTTGTAATTAAAGGAAGCTGCCGTCTGAAAATTGCCGGCTGCTTTGAAACATTGGCAGCAAATTATTTTCGAGTGGATTTTCTTTGTTCTGGGAAGTCACTTGATTTGCTGCACTGTGTGCTGTGTGCTGTGTGCTGGGTGTGTGTGTGTGTGTGTGTGTGTGTGTGTGTGTGTGTGTGTGTGCTCAGGGTAACCAGAGGTTAGGAAGAGCCTGAGGTGTCCTCCACCCGTACCAGCCCCACACCCTTCCCCCTCTACTGGTCTTGCTTGTATCAGGGGCGCCACATTGCTCTGGAAAGTGCCCTCAGCCTTGGCCCAAGGGCATGAGGGGACGAGGTTTGTTTACCACGTGTCCCTGCTTCTCCTCAGCATCTTCCCTGAGCCCTCTCGATCCTGGGGTCTGGGGCAGGCGGACAGAATGACCGGGAGCAGGGAGGGCTGCTGGACTAGTTGTGGGGAGATGAGCATGGAGGTGTCAGGTAAAATCAGAGATGCCAATGACATGCTCACATTCCCATTCAGCAGAGTTGCTGCGAGAGGAGTGGGCCCAAGGAGGAGGAGGTCCACGGAGTCTTGAGGAGTGGGTGAGATCTGTCCAGCTCTCCCACCCAGACCAGTGTTTGGGGGGCACCTCTGGAGATCGCCACGCTCCAGCCCTGACCTCCCAAGTCCATTCCATCGTCCAGAACGTGTCAAAAGGTAGCAGACAACGATCAGTAAGCACCAACAGCAGGACCCTGGCTGGACCTTGGAGCTGGAGAACAGGATCGTCTCGGAAGCCTGGACTTTAATTACCTACTCAAATAAATTAATCCTTATTTCTTTTTTACTTAAAGCACTCTGATCTATATTTCTGTCCCTTGTAATTAAAAGACATCTGGTGGTCCCTTCCTGCTTTTGGTGAATGAGGCTCTGCCCCCACACCACCTGGGACTTCCTACTCGCACAAGCCGATGACTTCCCTTGTTTCACTTAGACCAGCTTAAGGGAAGGTTCCTGCCTCGAGCAGTGAGGATGGACCATCTGATAAGCCACCTGGCCTTTGTGCTGTGGTTTGGGGCCCAAGTGAGCAGGTTCTTCCCATGGGAGCTTCAGGCACCATCTTGAACCTCTCATAACATGAGCATCTTAAACCCTTTCCTTCCGCACGTGCTGCCTGTACATGCAGACTGACTCCCCTCGCTCAGCTCCAGCCGAAGGCTCCAGGTCCCATTGGAGCCTGTGCTCTGGGTGCCCGCCTGCTGTCTCCACGTTTTAAACCTTGGAGCATCTTTTGTGATGCCGGCCCCACAATCCAGATGCAGGATGTCTTCCATAAACTGGAGGATTTCTCTGTCATCGAACAGGTATTAAGTTCTTGAGGTCACAGAGCCATTAGAATCCATCAGATGTCTTTTCATTACAAGGGACAGAAATATAGCTCAGGGTGGTTTAAGTAAAAAAGAAACAAGGGTTAATTTAATTGAGCAGGTAATTAAAGTCTGGGCTTCCCAGGTGGCTCAGTGGTAAAGAATCCACCTACCAATGCAGGAGACGCAGGTTTGATTCTGGGTCAGGAAGATCCCCTAGAGAAGGGAATGGCAACCTGCTCCAGTATTCTGCTGGGGGAATTCCATGGACAGAGGAGCCTGGCAGGCTACAGTCTGTGGGATCTCAAAAGTGGGATACAACCGAGTGAGTGAGCAATCAAAGTCCACAGGGTTTTGGAGCACTGGCTCAGGCCCTCGTGGAGGGTGCAGGCCTGCTGCTTTCCATCTGTGGAGTTTCTTCTTCTGGGGTGGCTTCGCTTCCAGTGAGCTGTGGGCGGTGGTGCAAGTGGTCCCCACGAGTTACAGCCTCGCAGCAGGAAGTCCGTGCTCCCCACAGTTTCAGCAACAGTCTCGGGATGATTCCAGTGGCTGCAGACCATGATCCTCCCCATCCTCAAGTCAACACTGTGACTTTGATTAGCCTGGCCTGGATTCAGTGGCCATCCCAGAGCCGCAGAACAAGAGTGGGCTGGAAGCCAGGGAGCTGCTGCTGGGAGGAGGGATGCTGGGCAGGCAGGCAGGCAGCAGGTAACTCTCACCTGGATGCACTTGGGCTTAGGTTTGTGCTGTCACATTAGGAGAGGAAATGAAATGCTGTATTCAACTCTCTTTTTCATTCGTAAATCACAATTAGCTAACTGACTCTGAACAACTATTCTTGGGGCAGGGGGAGTCTCTCAGCTGTGGAAGCAGATGCAAGAGAGGACACAGGAGCGTTGTCACACCCAAGTGGCATCTGGGGACGTCCGAGGCTGCAGGGTCTGGACAGTGGCCTGCTTGGTCCAGGGGCTTACAGAGGAGATGGCTTAAACTTTCTGGATTCTCTCTCTAGGGTCTCAAGCACCATCCACCCTCAGGCTCAGGCTCACTCCAGCACAGTGATCTTCAGAGTCTGGTCTGCTGTGCCTCGAATGACAAATGACGTTGTAACTTACCCCTTAATGTGATGGTGACAGGAGAAGGGGCCCTTGGGAGGTGACTAGGTGATGAGGGTGCAGCCCTCACGGATGGAGTTAGTGCCCTTATTACAGAGGCCCCAGGGAACTGCCTTGTTGCCCCTTTCACCAGGTGAGGACCAACTATGAGTAGGTTCTCATCAGATGCTGAATCTGCAGGTGTGTTGATCTTTCAGCCTCCAGAACAGTGAGAAATAACTGTCCGGTGTTTTATAAGCCACTAGGTTTGTAGTGTTTTGTTATAGCAGCTGTTATAGCAGACATGATCCCAGCTCGCTTTCTGCTTGGTGTGTAATGAATCACCCCCATCTTCTGAGAAGGCTGTGGTGGAGAGTCCCCAGTCTCCATCCTCCTTTCCTCCACAGACACAAACCTCTGACTCCCACCTTCTAGCCCCTCCCAAACCCAGGTGTGCCCAGGTGACTAACTCAAACAGTGGTTCAAGTCAGGGGTGGATCCCTCCTCAGTCCCTCCCATCCTGCAGCCAGACGGCGGTCTTGGTGAGTAGGATGGATGATCCACTGCAGGAGCGATGGGTGAGTCAGCAAAGCCTTCTTGGCAACATTTCATCCCATGCACTGTGCCAGGACTGCCATGCTCATGGTTCCGGGTGATGATCTGCATTCACCTGCTGTCATCTCAGAGAGACACTGTCGATGGAGGCTGCAGTTATTTGCACTCACTGGAATTCTCATCTTCTGTAGCACTGGGCGTTTTTTCCCACTCTGAATTTGCATTCCGAACATTGCAATTGATACCACTTTCTTTTTTCTTTCATTGAAAAGGGGGCTTTTATTAAGAGAAGCATTTCACTCTGAAATGTGAAACAGGAAAATTAGGAATAAAGAAACAACAATTCCAGCTTTCTGAGCAAGGGTTAAGAAGGAGAATTTCTCAAAAGCAGAATCCCGAGGCCCCGGTGCAGGCGTCTGACGACGTCCTCTGACTGTGCCCTCATGTTCTCCAACACAGGCTTTGGGGAGAGCAGTTTGCCATGCATTTCCCCACCTCCTCCTTTGTTCTCAAAGGATGTGAGTTTGCAACTGGCAGAAATCTGAGCACTGACGCTGCTGTGTGTGACTCTGTATACAAAGAGGAGAGATTATGGACACAACTCCCCTTTTCTTATTTTATTCTTTAAAAAATATTTATTTATTTATTTGGCTGTGCTGGGTCTTAGTTGGGGCATACCAGATCTAGTTCCATGACCAGGGATTTGGATCTAGTTCCCAAAGCCAGGCCCTCTGAATTGTGAAAGTGGAATCTTAGCCACTGAGCCACCAGCGAGGTCCCCCTCCTCTTTTTTCATTTCAGTTCAGTTGCTCAGTTGTGTCTGACTCTCTGAGACTTTATGGACTGCAACACATTAGGCTTCACTGTCTTTCACCATCTCCTAGAGCTTGCTTGAAATCATGTCCATCAAGTTGGTTGGATGGTGATGCCATCCAACCATCTCATCCTCTGTTGTCCCCTTCTCCTCTTGCCTTCAATCTTGCCCAGCATCAGGGTCTTTTCAAATGAGCCAGTTCTTTGCATCAGATGGCCAAAGTATTGGAGTTTCAGCTTGAGCATCAGTCCTTCCAAGGAACATTCAGTACTAATTTCCTTTAGGATTGACTGGTTGGATCTCCTTGCAGTCCAAGGGACTCTGAAGAGTCTTCTCCAACACCACAGTTCAAAAGCATCAGTTCTTCAGCACTCAGCTTTCTTTCTAGTCTAACTCTCACATCCATACATGACTACTGGAAAAACCATAGCTTTGACTACACTGACATTTGTTGTCAAAGTAATGTCTCTGCTTTTTTAATATACTGTTTAGGTTGGTAGTAGCTTTTCTTCCAAGGAGCAAGGGTCTTTTAATTTCATGGCTCCAATCACCATCTGCAGTAATTTTGGAGCCCCCCAAAATAAAGTCTGCCAGTCTGCCACTGTTTCCATTGTTTCCCCACCTATTTACCATGAAGTGATGGGACCGGGAGTTGGTGATGGACAAGGAGGCCTGGTTTGCTGCGAATCATGGGGTCACAAAGAGTCAGACACGACTGAGTGACTGAACTGAACTAAACTGAACTGATGGGACCAGATGCCATGATCTTAGTTTTCTGAATGTTGAGTTTTAAGCCAACATTTTCACTCTCCTCATCCTGTCTCTTATACACATCTAATGTTCCTTGGAAGGACTGATGCTCAAGCTGAAACTCCAGTTCTTTGCATCAGATGGCCAAAGTATTGGAGTTTCAGCTTGAGCATCAGTCCTTCCAAGGAACATTCAGTACTAATTTCCTTTAGGATTGACTGGTTGGATCTCCTTGCAGTCCAAGGGACTCTGAAGAGTCTTCTCCAACACCACAGTTCAAAAGCATCAGTTCTTCAGCACTCAGCTTTCTTTCTAGTCTAACTCTCACATCCATACATGACTACTGGAAAAACCATAGCTTTGACTACACTGACATTTGTTGTCAAAGTAATGTCTCTGCTTTTTTAATATACTGTTTAGGTTGGTAGTAGCTTTTCTTCCAAGGAGCAAGGGTCTTTTAATTTCATGGCTCCAATCACCATCTGCAGTAATTTTGGAGCCCCCCAAAATAAAGTCTGCCAGTCTGCCACTGTTTCCATTGTTTCCCCACCTATTTACCATGAAGTGATGGGACCGGGAGTTGGTGATGGACAAGGAGGCCTGGTTTGCTGCGAATCATGGGGTCACAAAGAGTCAGACACGACTGAGTGACTGAACTGAACTAAACTGAACTGATGGGACCAGATGCCATGATCTTAGTTTTCTGAATGTTGAGTTTTAAGCCAACATTTTCACTCTCCTCATTCACTTTCATCAGAGGCCCTTTAGTTCTTCTTTGGTTTCTGCCATAAGGGTAGGGTCATCTGCATATCTGAGGTTATTGATATTTCTCCTGGCAATTCTGATTCCAGCTTGTGTTTCATCCAGCCAGGCATTTTGCATGATGTACTCTACAGAGAAGTTAAATAAGCAGGGTGACAATATATAGCCTTGACGTACTCTTTTCCCTATTTGGAAACAGTTTGTTGTTCTGTGTTCAGTTCTAACTGTTGCTTCTTGACTTACAAACAGATTTCTTAGGAGGCAGGTCAGATGGTTTGATATTTCCATTTCTTGAAGAGTTTTCCACAGTTTGCTGTGATCCATACATTCAAAGGATTTGGCATAGGCAATAAAGCAGAAGTAGATGTTTTTCTGGAACTCCTTTGCTTTTTCTATGATCTAGTGGATGTTGGCAATTTGATCTCTGGTTCCTCTGCCTTTTCTAAATCCAGCTTGAACATCTGGAAGTTCATGATTCACGTACTGT
Source organism: Madoqua kirkii (assembly GCA_006408675.1). Lineage (NCBI taxonomy): Eukaryota > Metazoa > Chordata > Mammalia > Artiodactyla > Bovidae > Madoqua > Madoqua kirkii. Next base: position 33,579 of record SJYC01070749.1, on the reverse strand, counting down.
TGAAGCCTGGCTTGAAGAAATTTGAGCATTACTTTGCAAGTGTGTGAGACGAGTGCAATTGTGCTATAGTATGAACATTCTTTGGCATTGCCTTTTTTGGGGATTGGAATGAAAACTGACCCTTTCCAGTCCTGTGGCCACTGCTGAATTTTCCAAATTTGCTGACATACTGAGTGCAACACTTTCACATTATCATCTTTTAGCATTTGAAATAGCTCAACTGGAATTCCATCACCTCCTCTAGCTTTGTTTGTAGTGATACTTCCTAAGGCCCACTTGACTTTGCATTCCAGGATATCTGGCTCTAGGTGAGTGATCACACCATCATGGTTATCTGGGTCATGAAGATCTTTTCTGTACAGTTCTTCTGTGTATTCTTGTCACCTCTTCTTAATATCTTCTGCTTCTGTTAGGTCCATACCGTTTTCTCTTTTCTCAGTCTGCTAATATTTTGAATTACTTTCACCTCAACTCAGTGAAATGGCCTCTCCAGAAAGAGAAGACAGCATCTCTCATCCCTTGCCCTTCCCTGGACCATGGGGTCAGGACTCATCAGGACAGAAAGGCTGGGCAGGCAGGTGTCTCCTGGGGTGTGCCCCTCCCCCTCCCCCTCCCTCCCTGTTTCTGCTGGCTCAGCAGGCCTTGGCAAAGTCAGACAGGTCTATGAGCAGCGATCACAAAGGGCACACCCCTTGTGGGCAGCAGCTGGAAAATACCCAGTTCTGACTCAGAGGGTCAATGCCAGGCCCAGCCGCTTTAGGAGTGATGCACCGGCCTGGTGCTGGGCAGAGGGCCTGAAGGCACAGACCCCTCAGGGGCCACCAGAAGTCTGGCAGCATCCTTTCTGCCCTCCTAGTCTGTGGGATGTGGCCACAGGCACAGCTCCCCAGATCTCGCCTCTTGCGGGAGGGTGCCCTGGAACTTTCTGATGTATCTTGAAACCACCTCTCAACTCTGCATTCTTGAGGCTGCTCCAGGCTGCCCCAGGCTGCCACTGATGGCTGCAGGAACGGCCAGATTTCCTCCTCATGTGGAAGGCTCTGTCCTCTTGTTTCCTGAAAAGTCCCATTGAGCCAACCGAGGGCATTAGCCACTGTGAGCCAGTCCACAGTGCTCCAGTGGGTCATGTGACCAGCCGAAGACTCGCCAAGCTGGGTCACATGACCAGCCTCTAGGGTAAGGATCAAGCGGGGACCACACGGCCCAATGAGGGAGAAGCAAACCCCAGAGGGAAACGGGGGCTGTTGCTGGGAGAAAGGGTGATGACCGCACAAAGTGTGCCCCCACCGGCCCGGCAGAGCAGGGGAGAAGATGTGATCCTCATGGACACGCTGCTCCCCATGCTGGTGAGTCCCGCTGCCCAGCTGGTCCCAGGAAGGTGGCTTCTGTTAGGGCCATGAGGGCCCCCTCTTCCTCATCTTCCCCACCTGCACTTACTCGTTCCAGATCACGTGCATCCAGAGTGATGGATTCGTGGGGAATGTGGAGAGGGAGGGTCAAGAGGGAGGGCATGTCTGGTTTCTGTTGTGCAGCAGAAACCAATACAACATTGTAAAGCAATGATCCCCCAATTAAAAACTTAGAAAAAGAAAGAAGTTTGAGAAGGGGGGAAGTAAGGACAAAGTAAGAGAAGAAATTTTATCAAGAAGAGGAGCTGGGGGAGGAAAAACACCTCCAAACTTCTGTCTGAATTGTCGATTCAAAAGTCCTGTTTCAGTCAGTGCGTGCATGCCTGATCACTTCAGCTGTGTCCCGCTCTCTGTGACCCTGTGGACTGTAACCCACTAGGCTCCTCTGCCTATGGGACTCTCCAAGCAAGAATACTGGAGTGGGTTGCCATGGCCCCCTCCAGGGGATCTTCCCAACCCAGGGATCGAACCCACATCTCTTATGTCTCCCGCATTGGCAGGCAAGTTCTTTACCACCAGTGCCACCTGGGAAGCCCATCAGAGAGCTCCCCAAATACTGTCCTCCATTCCATTTTTCATCGGTCTCAAACTCTCTTTGGAAATAGATGCTGTATAAGTAATAAATGAAGAAAGAAAAGAACGATGGATTCAGATCCATTTTACCCGGACCCCTCAGGCTGTTTGAAGATTCATGCCGAGGTCCCACCTCTTGGGCGCCTTTGGTCCTGTGTCTTGACTCTTGCTGGGCAGGTGCTGCGCCCTGGCCTGGGAAGGACAGCAACTGGGCTTCAACGGCAAACCTAAACCCCTCTGATGACTCCATCCCCACATGCTGGTCACTCTGCAGCGTCCCTGACCCATGAGAACAGGGTGCTGTGGGGCCAGATGCGGCAGGTGGTGGGTGGAGAGCAGCCTGAGGGCAAATGCGTTCTGGGAATGCCTCACTCCAGATGGTCGTGCCCCACAGCTCCCAGCGCCAAGGGGCCTGAGCACAGACTGGGGCACATGGAGGGGGTAGGGGGCGGATCCCAGGAGATTGTTCAGCTTGACAGGAAAGAAATCTGTATGGAGACAATGGCAGAACTCCCTCTGATATTTATAGAAGCACTTGAGACATTTGGGGCCAGAGGCTTGACTCCACCCAGGAATGTCGGGAGACTGAGCCAGTCTGATTTCCGGGGTGACCCTTGGGAGCCCCCTGACTCACAGGGAAGGGGGGCTGTGGGGTAGATGAAGGGACACTGCGTTAGGGATGGCTGGTATGGGATCAAGGTGGTGGTCAGAGCTGGCAACTGGTCACAAGTGGCCTTGACATTCCCCCCTCCCTCTGAAGCCCTGGGCTGTGCTGGGAGGTGGAGGTGGGCAGAGCCCCCAGCTCCCCAGGTGGCCAGGCCCCTCTGCAGATACATTACACTGCAAAGGCATCCTTGGGGCCTCCCCCTATACACATGGGCCATTTGAGAGGAAGAGGCCTTTGATACAGGCTCCTCCTCTCCCCCAGGGGAGTAAGCCGGGCCTTGTGGGCCCCTCTGTCCATTGATGAGATGCAAAGGACATCAGGTGTGGCTCCAAGCTTCTAACTGCCTCAAATTTGGAAATTGGTCACAGTCACTGCTGCCAGGGGAGGGGCAGGCGGGGTACACAGCCTCTGGGTGTGGGGTGAGGTCAAGCTGGCCTAGGAACTAGTTTTCCTGAAAAGAAAGCCTGAGAAAACTGTCTTGATAGAGGGAAGGCCCAGGAGTCCATGAAAGTGAAGAGTAAGAATTTAATGAGCCTTATAAAAATCTCACATTTTTCAGGCCAATACCTCGAGAACTCCACAAGAGGGAGAAGTATTTCTCATAATCAATACTTCATGCACAATAAATCCAAGCTGCCTCTGGAGAAAAATACATTCATTTCCAAGGCAAACCATTCAATATCACAAAAATCAGTCTATGCCCCAACCAGGAATGCTGAAGAAGCTGAAGTCAAATGATTCCATGAAGACCTACCAGACCTTCTAGAAATAACACCCATAAAGGTGTCCTTTTCGTCACAGGGGACTGAAATGCAAAAGTCGGAAGTCAAGAGATACCTGGAGTAATAGGCAAATGTGGCCTTGAAGTACAAAATGAAGCAGGGCAAAGGCTAACAGAGTTTTGCCAAGAGAACTCACTGGTCATAGCAAACACCATTTTCCAACAACACCAGAGACAACTCTACACGTGGAGATCACCTGGTGGTTAATACTGAAATCAGACTGATTATATTCTTTGAAGCCAAAGATGGAGAAACTCTATATAGTCAGCAAAAGCAAGACTGGGAGCAGACTGTGGCTCAGATCATGAACTCTTTATTGCCAAATTCAGACTTAAATTGAAGAAAGTAGGAAAAAACACTAGACCATTCAGGTATGACCTAAATCAAATCCCTAACGATTATACAGTGAAAGTGACAAATGGATTCAAGGAATTAGATCTGGTAGATAGAGTGCCTGAAGAACTATGGACGGAGGTTTGTGACATTGTACAGGAGGCAGTGATCAAGACCACCCACAAGAAAAAGAAATGCAAAAAGGCAAAATGGTTGTCTGACAGGCCTTACAAATAGCTGAGAAAAGAAGAGAAGCTAAAGACAAAGGAGAAAAGGAAAGATATACCCATTTGAATGCAGAGTTCCAAAGAATAGCAAGTAGAGATAAAAAAGCCTTCCTAAAATGATCGATGCAAACAAATAGAGGAAAAAACAGAATGGGAAAGACTAGAGATCTCTTCAAGAAAATTAGAGGTGCCAAGGGAACATTTCATGCAAACATGGGCACAATAAAGGACAGAAATGGTATGGACCTAACAGAAGCAGAAGATATTAAGAAGACGTGGATGAAGCACAAGCTGGAATCAAGATTGCCAGGAGAAATGTCAATAACCTCAGATATGTGGATGACACCAGACTTATGGCAAAAAGCAAAGAAGAACTAAAGGGCTTCTTGATGAAAGTGAAAGAGGAGAGTGAAAAAGCTGGCTTAAAACTCAGCATTCAGAAAACTAAGATCATAGCATCAGTCCCATCACTTCATGGCAAATAGATGGGGAAACAATGGAAACAGTGACAGGTTTTATTTTGAGGGGCTCCAAAATCACTGCAGATGATGACTGGAGCCATGAAATTAAAAGACACTTGCTCCTGGGAAGAAAAGCTATGACCAACCTAGATAGCATATTGAAAAGCAGAGACATTACTTTGGTAACAAAGGTCAGTCTAGTCAAAGCTATGGTTTTTCCAGTGGTCATGTATGGATGTGAGAGTTAGACTAGAAAGGAAGCTGAGTGCTGAAGAATTGATGCTTCTGAACTATGGTGTTGGAGAACACTCTTGAGAGTCCCTTGGACTACAAGGAGATCCAGCCAGTCAATTCTAAAGGAAATCAGTCCTGAATATTCACTGGAAGGATTGATGCTGAAACTGAAACTCCAGAACTTTGGCCACCTGATGCAAAGAACTGGCTCATTTGAAAAGATCCTGATGCTGGACAATATTGAAGGCAGGAGAGGAAGGAGATGACAGAGGATGAGATGGTTGGATGGCATCACCGATTCAATAGGCATGAGTCTGAGCAAGCTCCAGGATTATGGTGAAGGACAGGGAAGTCTGGTGTGCTGCAGTCCATGGGGTCGCTAAGAGTCGGACACGACTGAGCAACTTCACTTTCACTTTTCACTTTCATGCATTGGAGAAGGCAACGGCAACCCACTCCAGTACTCTTGCCTGGAAAATCCCAGAAATGAGGGAGCCTGGTGGGCTGCTTTCTATGAGGTCGCACAGTCAGACATGACTGAAGCGACCTTGCAGCAGCAGCAGCAGCAACAGCAGCAGCAGCAGAGTGACTGAATGAACTGATGATTAGTATCCAGTTCCCTCCAGGAAATGAACACCTCATTACCTTCACATAGGGCATGTTTCCTCTCATCCCTGAAGTGTCACTGAATGAAGACTTTGATATCATCACACATTATAATGTCTAAAGGGAAGCAATTCTAAATTTGATGAGGCAGCCCAATTACTGTCACATGTCTGTTTTCATTTCCTCATTCTCAGTGTGCTTGCCTCATGAACACAAAATAGTTGCCATGGCTCCTAAGGTCACATTCACATTCAATGACATTTAAGGCACGAGAAAGGGGCCAAATGGAAAAGGAGGTTTCCCTTCAGGATAAATATTCTTCTCAAATCCTCCAACAGACTTCTTTATAAGTTCAATTGAACATAACTAGTAATGCTTGGGCTTCTCTGGTAGCTCAGCTGGTAAAGAATCCACCTGCAATGCAGGAGACCCAAGTTCAATTCCTGGGTCAGGAAGATCCCCTGGAGAAGGGATAGGCTACCCACTCCAGTATTCTTGGGCTTCCCTGGTGGCTCAAACAATAAAGAATCTGCCTGCAATTTGGGAGACCTCAGTTTGATCCTTGGGTTGGGTAAATCCCCTGAAGGAGGGCATGGCTACCCACTTCAGTATCTTGCCTGAAGAATCCCCATGGACAGAGGAGCCTGTCATGCTGCAGTCCATGGGGTCACAAAGAGTCAGAAATGACTGAACGACTAAACACAGTACAGCAATGCCTAGCTGCAAGCAACATTTGAAATAGCTCATATTCATCAGTGGGAAATGGATTCTTATTTCAATGATGGCTTAATGCATAAATAAACTATCATTTGCTCCACAGGTCCTGACATTTGCTGTCCTGGACAAAATTGAGGTTATTTGCAATGAAGAAGGAGAGTGGTGGCTGCAGGGAATTCTGCCTTCTCTCCTGCTATGATGGAAAGGGTAACTCTCCGGTCAGCAGGCACATTTCCTGGTCCTGGCTCTCAGCCCTGCTGTCTTTTCCGGGCCTTTCTCCCCGTTTCCCTCCTTTCTGTTGCTCCACCTGTGTCTAGCTGCACCATGCTTAACCATCCTCACTCAGCGCTCCCATGGAGAAGGGCTGTTTCTCCAGCCCTTTACAGTCCACATTTTGAATAGGTTGACTCCTACTCACCCCCCAACCCCTGGGTCCCTGTTTACTCCCACCACACACAACTTTGCACACGCCTTCCCTGTCTGAATGTCCCATTTGTCCCCACATCACGGAGCCCAACCCACTCAGCCCTCCAATCCCATCTCAAACATCAGCTCCTCCACAAGCTCTGATCCCAGACCTAGACTTCCACTGAGGATGTCTTTCAACTAGGCATGAAATCACTGATGAGAATGACTAAACCCATTTCACCCCTCCTGTACACTTCCCATAGTTTGGGGGCCACTGTCACATAAGCTCGAGGCTGGGCAGGAGAGTAAGGGCCTGACCTTCCAGAAAGACCTGTGTCCAGCACACAGAGCTTCCCTGTCTGTACACAGCTGAGATCATGAAGGACCAGAGCTCCTCAAGTTGTCATTTTTGTTTGTTGGCACTGAGGATTTTCCAGCTCTCACGTAAGAATCAGTTTTTTTTTCCTGACCTACTTTGTTGGAAAAAGAGGCTAAAATAAATCCACAGAGTAAAAACACCAGAGAGAAGTGAAGGAAAAATATATATATTTGTCAAAGTAGCTCTCGTCTCAGCCTGCAGAAAAGCACACTCTGTCTCTTCTCCTTCCTGGTTGAAGCTGCTGTACTCAGGGCTCCAGAAGGACATGCACCAGAAGTGCCAAGTGAGTACTGACTAACACCACCCTGGGTGGCACTGTGACATTGGTGATGTCACAAAGTAGAAACACCCAGATTCCCCAAGGCCCTGCTGGTGCCCTGGGCCTGCACAACACACACACAGATGGGGTGGCTTCAACAGTAGACACTTGGAGTCTCATGTCTTGGAGGCTGGGAGTCCAAGATCAAGGTGTCGCAAGGCTGGTTCCCTCTGGGGCCTCTCTGGTTGGTGTGTAGACGGCCATCTCCTTGCTGTGACCTCATTTGCTTTCTTTATGTGTATCTGCATCCAGATCTTGTCCTCCTTTTCTTCTTTTTTTTAAAAAAGATTTATTTATTTGGCTGCGTTGTGTCTTAGTTGCAGTACTCTGAATCTTCACTGCTGCATGGGGAATCTTTCATTGCAGCACGTGGGTTCTTTGTTTTGGTTAGGTTGCCCTGTGGCATGTGGGATCCTACTTCCCTGACCAGGAATCAATCCCACATGCCCTGCATTGGAAGGTGGCTTCTTAACCACTGGTCCCATGATCTCCTCTTATAAGGACACCAGTCACACTGGATTAGGGCCCACCCATATGACCTCATTTACCTTGATTATCTCTGTAATATCCCATTTCCAAGCACTATCACATACTGAGGTGCTGGTGGTTAGGACCCAACCTGTGAATTTTGAGGGACACAGTTCAGTCTACAACATTCGCCCTGCCAACTCTTGGATCTCCAGACTTCTGACTCCAGACTGTGAGAGAATACCTTCCTGCTGTTTCAGGTCCCTCAGGATGTGGTACTTTTTGGTCACCCTAGAAAACCAGTATACCTCCTGAGAATATCCATAAAGGGCTTTGCATAAGCGAGATATAAGCTTTTATTGTTAAACCCTGAGACTTGGGGTTTGATGTTTCAGCAACTAGGCACCTCTGAGTAACAAAACAACTTACAACTAGTCTTTGTCTCAAGACTGCCTGTTTCCTACCCACAGTCACAGCGACAGGGGCCCCAGAGACATAAACCATACCCCACTGCTCCTGGACCCACTTGCCCTGTGCAAAGTTCAGCCTCTTTGCTCTGTTCTGACATACAGATTGCAAGCAGCCAGCTGAGGCAGAGGAACCCTTGTGGGAGAGGAAATCTTGGAAACTCACCTCAGAAAGAAATTGACCCTCATTTATTTTTAGACAGGCACAGAAGTCATTTTCCATTAGCGTAGCTAAATTTTCAGTGATTGGCGTCCTGAGGTCAGAGTTGCTGCTGAGGGGAAACGACTACTGGTGCTGAAACTCAGAGTTACTTGGTGGACGGGAATCCCGTATCCAGGCATTCTTCATGTCAGCGTGACTGCATGACTTTCTGGGTTCTGCTGACCCCACTCAGACCCCAAATGTGGTCCCAACACACAGCTGCCCATCCCTAGGGCCCATGGGCACCTGCTGCACCACTGCTTCCTTGGGACAAGTTTCTAGTCGCCAGCTTTTCTCCAGGTCCAGCAGTATGTACTCCTGCTTCTTCGCATGTCTACTAATTTGTGATTAGATGCTGGACATCGTGGTGGTGTGCAGTCAGTGACTGGATTTGTCAGCTTCAGCTCCCTGGTTGCTCGATTCCTGGCCCATCCCTGTAGGCAGTCCCCTCCCACATACAGGAGTTAGTTTTCAGCCAGACTCAAGGGGAGCCCTGTGCAGGTCTCAGGAGCCCTTTCTCTTCACTCACCTTATGAATCCTGCTTCCCTCTACAATCTCTGTCTCCCCAGTACAGCCAGCCAGCTGCGCTCTGTGTGGCTCCCTGGAGAGCAGGCCCAGTGCCTCTAGCTTAAGGTCCAAAGACAGTCGTCTCATATATGTTGTCCGGTTTTCTGGTTGTTGATGGCCACAGACACATTTGTTCTAGGGATTCCAACATGGCTGGAAGTGGAGATGACACTGTGGGTTTGAATCCTCCCAGGAAAATTGCTTTCTGTCTTTTGAAACTGGCAGTGGTTTGGAGTTCAGGTGGTCATCTCTTGCGGCACCTCCAGGAGACAAACAGTCCCAGCCACACCTTCATGGTTGGAGCTCCATGTGGACTCAGCCAGCAAGCAGCTCAAAACGTCCCTCAGGGTGTGACTGCCCAGTACTTGATTTCACCAACACCCTCAGTGAGCAGCTAGTTGTGTCCTCATAGTTGGATGGTGCCGTCTGGCCTGAGTAGCCAGAGAGTCGTGAGGCGATGCGGGTCATCTCCAGTGCGTCTGATTCCCGAGGCTGGTGCCAGCCCATCTCTCCCCTGCTGGGATGGACTGCAGAGTTTTGGGTTGCCCACACCCACGTCCCATCCCTGGAGTAAGATCGAGGACTCAGCCACAATGGACGTGCAGTGCAAGGAGGAAAGAAACCGTGCAGTTTGGAGCGACTGAGATTCAGGATTTACTGCAGCTGCAGAGCAGCTCAGCCCACTCAGCTGACACTGTTCCTGCAACTGTTGAGGCTTTGAAGAGGCCAGCAAACAGGCGAGCAGTCCTTGTCGTGGAGATGAAGGCACACACATTTATGGGTTCCTTCATTCACGTGAGCCCAGGACAGGCTCGGCTTCCGGGGTGCAGTGTAGAAGTTCTGAGCTCAGTGACAAGAAGGAGGGGTGCTGAGAAACAGACTTAGTCCCCATCACCACCTGGCCTGTCACGTGTCAGGGGAAACACTTCAAATTTCCAGGTGGGATTCTATTTCATTGTTGATGCCTGCAGTGAGCTCCCAAAACCCCACTCCAGCTACCTTCGTGGGGGAATCCCTACGCTCCTGTGCAGCGAGATGGCCCTCGGGATGTCTCATCAGAGGTGCCCCTGATGTGGAGCAAGGAAGTGGACTCTGCCCAGCTGAGCTGGCCAAGGGGCAGCTGTCAGGAAGCCATATGCACAGTGGAGTCAGGCAGGAGGGTGGTTCAGAGCCTGCAGCCATTTCTGTGGGGCCAGCTGTTCCTTTTCGACCCCAGAGAGTCCCAAGGGCCAGGCTTATCACCTGGCTGTAGCTATTCTGAGAGGCAAGAACTGTCTGGGTATAAGGAACTCTGAGCTCCTGTACCGTCTGTCTCCTAGGGGCCCCCAGCATCTCCCACTCCTCCATCCTCCCCAGCCTACCCACTCCCTCCCTGCCTACTGGCTCCAGGGCCCCCACAATGTTATCAGCTCCTGAAGCTGCAGGGAGAAGCTGTAGTCTATTAAGATTTAAAGAGATTTAATGTAACGAGACAAGCAAGAGAAAGAATTTAATTTAGTGTAAAAAAGTAATCAAATCTCAACTTGTGGACAGAGAAGAGTCTCTTGAATTGCCATTGTTCTCACACATCCATTATAAAGCAATTTACTTGGGTGGCAGCTGGTTTTCCAGAACCACAGGGCAAGGTCCCTTCTGGGGGCTGCCGGGCCATGAGGCCGTGGCCACCCAGAAACCCGCACAACCTGAGAATGAAACACTGCCAAGAGCCTGAGATTTATTGCGGGGCTTCAGGAGGTTCCTTTGCTGTCCTGTCCAGCCCAGCCGCCGGGTTTCACTTAGAGGCCTCATTTAGAGGCTGTGTAGGGTCAAGGTCGGGGCCTCCTGCATTCCTCCGATTTTTGGAATCACGTCCGTGGGTTTGCTTCCATGGTGGCAGCGCTCACTGCTTCATCCTGTTGGTCCGTCTGTCCGCAGCGGGCAGCTGGGGAGGAAGGGGGAATGGAGAGAAAGGAGGCAAAGGTGCAGCCTTGGCTCTGGGAAGACACAGGCTTTCCCAGGCTCCACATCAATGGCGGCAGAGCCTTGCTTATTACCCCAACATCCTCTCTCCTTTCCTCCAACCACCCCCTCCACATGCTAGTCCATCCGGGCTGGGGCCTGGTGCCCAAGGGTGGCTGAACCTTGGGTCCACCTGCCAGACAGAATTCCCCCTGCTTCCCAGCCATGGCGATGGAGACCCCTAGGCCCAGAACTCCCTGCAGGACCCTCCTGGCCTCGCTGATTTGCCTCCACGCTACCCAGGCCACCCAGGTGTGCAGAGGTCAGTGGAGTGCCTGGAAGGGCAGCTTCAGATGGCCTCTCTTTCTGGGATGGGGTGATTCCCACACTGCTGTAGCAGACTCCTGGATTGAGGTGAAATCCATAAAATGAAAATCAACGGAAAACAGTCTGAAGGACCTAGATGCAATCCCCCTTGCCTTCTGAAAATCTGAAAGGATAGAATCATACACAGAGATTCAGGAGGCTGTAACCCAGCATTAACAACTGGTCCAAGCTTGGCTTGTGCTCCTTAGGCCTTCTGCTTTGTCCTTTGCAGAAAGGTGGTGGATATTGTTCAGTTGCTAAGTTGTGTCCGACTGTTTGCGACCCCCTCGGACTGCAGCATACCAAGCTTTCCTGTTCTTCCCCATCTCCTGGAGTTTGCTCAAACTCAGGTCTGATGAGTTTGTGATGCCATCCGACCATCTCATCTTCTGTCATCCCCTTCTCCTCCTGCCCTCAATCTTTCCCAGCATCAGGGTCTTTTCCAAGGAGTCGGCTCTTCCCATCAGGCAGCCAAAGTATTGGAGCTTCAGCTTCAGTCCTTCCAATGAATATTCAGGGTTGATTGCCTTTAGGACTGACTGATTTGCAAAAAGGTACTCTATGTAAAAGATAGGGTTGGTTTACAAAGAATTTAATCAATGCAGAAAATACGAAGATAAAATGCAAAAACTCACTCCAAGCTTTTGCTAAGGAAAATCTGTTAATATCGTTAATATTCAGTGATGGTTACTCCAGGTAGGTCTTGTGTGGAGAGAGAGACAAATAGAACTGGTGCCAAGTGTGACTAGACTGCAGATATTATTCTCAGTAAGAGCTGTGTTTCATGCACTTGAATTTAAGGCCAGAAATGGGAATTAAGGAGTTTTTGAAATGCAAATAAATATTTCTTTCTTTGTCAACTGTTACTTCTTGAAAGATCTCTCTTTTCATTTTTAAAGAATTTATGAGGCAGACTTCCCCAGTGGTGCACTGGCTAAGACTCCACACTCCTGATTCAGGGGACCTGGGTTTGATCCCCAGTTGGGGAACTAGATCCCACCTGCCATAAATAACAGTTTCATTTACTGCAACTAAAGAGCCCTCATGTCACAAGGTAGATCAAAGACCCTGCATGCCGCAGCTAAGACCCGGAGCCTCCAGATAAATAAATACTAAAAAAAAGTTAAAAATTAAAAAGTTTATGAAGAAGAGTCAAAGCTTTACATCCTCTTTTAGAAATACATGGCTTAGTTTTAGATGATGTGGCTGTGACATATGAAGAATTAGTGTGACATAACAAGAAATATATATATATTGCTGCTGCTGCTGCTAAGTCACTTCAGTCGTGTCTGACTCTTAGCGACCCCATGGACTGCAGCCCACCAGGCTCCTCCATCTATGGAATTTTCCAGGCAATATATGTATTGAGTCCTTGCTAAAATATCCCTTGAGACCTCTGCAATGATGAGTGTCTTTTGTGTATTAGTAGGATGACCAGTGGCTGGGGACTCCTGAGAGCCTCTGGATGGACCAGGTGGCTAGGGAGCAACCATGTGACTACAGGACTGGACTGTTCAGCCCCATCCCCCAAGCCCTGGGTTGGGGAGAGGGCTAGAAGTTGATTGAGTTCAGTCACCAATGGCTGATTATGTAACCAATCATGACTACATAATAAAAGTGACAAGACGGAAAATGTTAGTTTGTCAGTCGTGTCTGACCCTATGAACTATAACCTGCCAGACTCCTTTGTCCATGGAATTCTCCAGGCAAGAATACTGGAATGTGTAGCCATTCCCTTCTCCAGGGGTTCTTCTCCACCCAGGGATCGAACCCAGGTCTACCACATTGCAGGCAGATTCTTTGCCATCTGAGCCACCAGGGAAGCCCAAAGCCTCCCCACCCACCACCTCAAAAAAAAAAAAATTGCCAAAGGAGAGGATTGGAGAGCTCCCAGGTGGGTGGGCAAACAGTCCAGGTGCTGGGAGGTGGTGCCTGGAGAGGCTAAGGAAAAGAAGAAACAGTTTTTCTTTCCTTAGAGAACAGTCGTCTTCCTGTCATGGGCCCTTCCACCTTCTGCTTTTGTTGGTTATATTCTCATTTTTATGCGGTCCCACTTTTCGTGCACACAGTCTGTCAGTCATATCCAACTCTTTACACCCCCCTGGACTGTAGCCCAGTAGGCTCTTCTGTCCATGGTATTTCCCAGGCAAGAATACTGGAGTGGGTTGCCATTTCCTCCTTCAGGACATCTTTCCTATCCAGAGATCAAACTTGAATCTCCTGTATTGGCAGGCAGATTCTTTACTACTGAGCCACCTGGGAAGGCTCTACTTTATAACACTGATATTCTGTTCTGTAATGATAATTTCAAGATAACTTCTGATTGGAATGTTGCAGGAAGGGGGGCCCCTTCCAGGGTACGAGAGCGGGCCTTTGTCTAACACTTGTAAGTGAATTGTCCAGGGAGACACAGGAGCTGACAAAGCAAGAGACTTTATTGTGAACAGGCACCCATGTGGAAAACAGCAGGATAAGGGAACCCAGGAAGACTGCTCTGCCACATGGCTCCCATCTTGGGTTTTATAGTAATGGGGTTGGTTTCTGGCCAATCATTCGAATTCAGGGTCTTTCCTGCTGTTTCGTGCATTACTCAGCCAAGATGGACTCCAGTGAAGAGTTCTGGGAGGTTGGTAAGACATATGTGAAACAGGAGGGAAGGAGGCAGGATACAAACAAAAAGACATAGTCTGAGGACACTGTTTAAAGTGGATAGAACCAAATAGGTTCAAGGTGGTAGATGAGTCAACTTCCCCTAGATCTGGAACCTCAGTATATGCTCATTGTAACACATCAGCAAGCTAAATGACACACCCACCAGCACCATAACAGTTCCAAGGCTGGCCATCAGAGATTGAAAAATGGGCAGTGGCCCAATTCTCAGAAACCCTCGCCCCTTCCCTGAAATAGTTGGACGAATCCTCCCACTCATTAGCTTGTGAGATGACCCAGCTCCTAAAATCTATCCACGTCATATTTTGGAGCTACTCTCAACTTCTGAGATTGTGGAGTGAGTTCCTCTCTAAAAGTGAGGTCAACTTCTTACCTATCATTTTGTCTCTCACTGAATTCTTTCTGCAATGAGACATCAAGAATCTGAGCTTCACTCTCAGCCTTACCATAATCTTTTGAGAAACCTCTGTACCATGAGAGCAAAGAGGAGGGAAAAGCAAGTGCACAGGCTCAAGTGCAAAAAAAAGAAAGATGAGGCAGAGGTCCAAGTAAACTTGTACACCCACGGAAGCCACAGAAGCAGAAAGAAGGGAAGCCAGAGGCCAGGGATGCTGGTACAAATTGTTGGACTGAATGCCTATAAACTAGAACTTGTCTCAGTGGATCTGGGACATCTATGGCCATTCTGATCACCTCGACCATGTTGGAGAGACTCATCTTGCTTGTATCAAAGCGGTCCCTTTTGGTTCTTTGCCCTGGACCTGTGATATTATGGACTAGTTTTCTTCACAGCTGTGGCTGAATGTAATGTGTGCAATAAAGCATCTCTTTTGCTGTCTTAGCTGAAAAAAAAAAAAAAGAAAAGAAAAAAGAAAAAGAATGAGAGCTTCATTAAGTCCTGAAACCAGGTATGTGATCTCAGTTGAAAGACAGTGGCTTCAAGTCCCAATCTGAGTTACTCAGTATCACATGGACTGATGTCTCCTCTCTTTGATTTTTCTTGAATTCTTCCATTTGGTGGTAGCTGGTTAGTTCCGCATTTCTTACCAGGACCTCGTGTTGTAAGAGAACTCATGCAAATCGTTGCTCTCTGGCCTGGCCAGTGTGGACAGTTTCAGCCAATGTTTCCCCTAACAGGTATGTCTTTCAGTGGCTCCAATGCTCACCACTAACACTGTTGCTGCAGCTACTTTATTGCTGAAATTTGGCTCCACTCTGGATTGCATTGGTGGGGAGGGTCTGTGTTTTCAGGAAGGGTTTGTGGTGCTTCAGCTCTTCACGTTGGGGAGTGCACACTTCTGCCTGTGTACGTGGGTGTACGCATGGGTGTGACTTCTGTGGGTCTTCCAGCCTTAGTCATGGTTTTCCTGCTCTTTTGGCTAAAGGTTGATGGGAACCTCTGAGGCAATTTTGACTTTTCTTTTTTCTGTAAATGATTTATTTTTTACTGCCTAAAAGATTCTTCTTTACCCTTAGCGTTCTTTAGCTTAACTGTTAATAAGATATGTTGCAGTTTGGGCTACTTCCTATCAGAATTTCCTGGGAAACAATATCCTCTTTAGATCTGCCTGTCCAGTGTGGTTTACCATTATTATCTCAGGGCAATTTCTTGGGTTCTGTCTTTGAAGACATTACGTCTTCCACATGTTGGGTTCTTGCCTTCAGGGAAATCAATTTTCCTTATATTGAATTTTCTTTGTACATCTTCCATATTGACTAGCTTCTCTCTTAATTGTCTTTTTAAAAATTATTTTTGGCTGCACTGGGTCTTCATTGGTGGGTGTGGGCTTTTTTTATCTCTCTGGTGTGGTGAGTAGGGGCTACTCTTCATTGAAGTATGTGGTCTTCTCATTGCAGTGGTTTCTGCAGAGTTCTGGCTCTAGAGCGCAGCGGGCTTCAGTAGTCATGGCACGTGTGGGCTTAGTTGGCCCACTGTATGTGGGAATCTTAGTTCCCAGGTCAGGGATGAAACCCAAGTCCCCTGCATTAGCAGGAGAATTCTTAACCATGGGATCACCAGGGAAGTCCCTCTTAATTGTCTTTTCCATATATGTTTAACTCTGCTTATCTCAAGCCTTTCATCTATTTCAATAATTTGATTTTCAGTGGCAAGTAATATGTATAGAAATGATAACCGAGTTAAAAAAATTTAAGTTATGTTACCGAACTTAGGTTCAGCTGCTCACTGCTTGAAAGCCAATACTTAAGAAACAAACATTGGTTGGAAAGGAAAGACTGCTTTATTCAAGAGGCCAGCAACCTGAGGAGATGGTGGACTCATGTCTACAAACCAAATGTGAAGATTCTGCTTGGTGATGAAAGTCTGTAAAAGGAGAGTCATTGGGAAGCAGGGTCAGAGTTTCATTCTCTTCTGCGGTGTGCAGGCTTTCTTCTGATTGGTTGTTGGTGAGGTAACAGGGTGGGGCTCCAGGAATCTTGTGCTCAGCCTAAAGTTACCATCCTCTACCTGGGTGGAAGCCTTGGCTCCTAACAACTAGGCAGGGCAAAGGCTAAAAGAGTTCTGTCAAGAAAACATACTGGTCATAGAAAACAGCCCTTTCCAACAACACAAGAGATGACTCTACATATTGACATCACCAAATGGTCAATACTGAAATCAAATTGATTATATTCTTTGCAACTGAAGATGGAGAAGAAAAAACAGTCAACAAAAACAAGATCTGGAGCTGACTGTGGCTCAGATCATGAGCTCCTTATTGAAAAATTCAGGCTTAATTGAAGCAAGTAGGGAAAACTGCTAGGCCATTTAGGTATGACCTAAATAAAATCCCTTATGATTATACAGTGGAGGTGACAAATAGATTCCAGGGATTAGATCTGGTATACAGAGTGCTTGAAGAACTAGGGGGTTCTTTTACATTGTACAGCAGGCAGTGACCAAAATCATCCCCAAGAGAAAAAAAACGCAAAACGTCAAAGTGGTTGTCTGAGGAGGCTATACAAATAGCTGAGGAAAGAAGAGAAGTAAAAAACAAAAAAGAAAGGGAAAGATATACCCAACTGAATGCAGAGTTCTAGAGAATAGCAAGGAGAGGTAAGAAAGTCTTCTTAAGTGAACAGTGTAAAAAAAAAAAAAACAAAAAAAAAACCCCACAAAAAAACAGAGGAAAACAATAGAATGAGAAAAACTAGAGATCTCCGAAAAAATTGGAAATATCAAGGGAATATTTCATGCAAAGATGGGCACAATAAGGGACAGAAACAGTAAGGACCTAACAGCAGCAGAAGAGATTAAGAAGAGGTGGCAAGAATACACAGAAAAACTATACAAAACAGGTTTTAATGAGCCAAATACCCACAATGGTGTGGTCACTCACCTAGAACCAGACATCCTGGAGTGTGAAGTCAAGTGGGCCTTAAGAAGCATTACTATGAACAAAACTAGTAGAGATGATGGAATTCCAAGCTGAGCTATATGATTATTTGGGTCATTAAAAGATGATGCTGTTAAAGTGCTGCACTCAGTATGCCAGCAAATTTGGAAAACTCAGCAGTGGCCAAAGGACTGGAAAAGGTCAGTTTTCATTCCAACCCCAAAGAAGGGCAATGCCAAAGAACATTCGGATTGATGTACAACTGCGCTCATTTTACCTGCTAATAAGGTTATGTTCAAAATCATTAAGTTAGACTTCAGCAGTATATGAACTGAGAACTTTCAGATGTACAAGTTGCGTTTAGAAAAGGCAGAAGAATCAGAGATCAAAATGCCAATGTTCATTGGATCATAGAAAAATCAAGGGAAATCCAGAAAAACATCTTCTTCTTCATTGACTATGCCAAAACCTTTAATTATGGATCACAATAAACTGTGGAAAATTCTTAAAGAGATGGGAATACCAGACCACCTTACCTATCTGCTAAGAAACCTGTATACAGGTATGCTAAGAAACCTGTATACAGGTCAAGAAGCAACAGTTGCAACCAGACATGGAACAACGGACTGGTTTCAGATTGGGAAAGGAGTATGTTAAGGCTGTATATTGTCACTCTGCTTACTTACATTATGTGGAGAATACATCATGTGAAATGCCAGGCTGGATGAATCACAAGCTGGACTCAAGATTGCCAGGAGAAATAACAGCTTCAGATATGCAGATGCTACCACTCTTATGGCAGAAGGTGAAGAGGAACTAAAGATCCTCTTGATGATGATGAAAGACAAGAGTGAAAAAACTGACTTGAAACTCACATGAAACAAACTAAGATCATGGCAAATAGAAGGGGAAAAAGTGGAAGCAGTGACAGATTTTTTTTCTTATGCTCCCAAATCACTTTGTATGGTGACTGCAGCCACGAAATTAAAAGACGCTTGCTCCTTGAAAGGAAAGCTATGACAAACCTAGACATTGTATTAAAAAGCAGAAACATCACTTTGCTGACAAAGGTCCGTATAGTCAAAGCTATGGTTTTTCCAATAGTCATGTATGGATGTGAGAGTTGGACCATAAAGAAGGCTGAGCACCGAATAGTTGATGCTTTTGAATTGTGGTGCTGTAGAAGACTCTTGAGAATCCCTTGGCAGCAAGGAGATCAAGCCAGTCAATCCTAAAGGAAATCAGTCCCAAATATTCATACCAAGGACTGATGATAAAGTTGAAGCTCCAATCCTTTGGCCACCTGAACCGAAGAACTGACTCATTAGAAAAGATCCTGGTGCTGGGAAAGATTGAGACAGAAAGAGAAGGGGATGACAGAGGATGAGATGGTTGGATGGTGTCACCAACGTGATGGACATGAGTTAGAGCAAGCTCTGGGAGTTGGTGATAGACAGGGAAGCCTGGCATGCTGCAGTCACAAAGAGTTGGACATGATTGAGTGACTGAACTGAATTGAACTGAGAAGACTCTTGAGAGTCCCTTGGACAGAGAGGAGATCAAACCAGTCAGTCCTAAAGGAAATCAATCCTGAAAATTCATTAGAAGGACTGATGCTGAAGCTGAAACTGAAGTTTCAATACTTAGGCCACATGATGGGAAGAGCTGATTCACTGGAAAATATCCTGATGTTGGGAAAGATTGAAGGCCAAAGAAGAAAGGCGCAGTAGAAGATGAGATGATTAGATAGCATCTCGGACTCAGTGGACATGAGTTTGAGCAAACTCTGGGAGAGAGTGGAAGACAGAGGAGTCTGATATGCTGCAGTCCATGGGGTAGCAAAGAGTTGGACATGACTTAGTGATTGAACAGCAACAACATTTGTTACTGCAACCCCCACCCCTTTCCTGATTAGCTAGTGTTTGAGTCTACCCTTTGGAACTCAGAGAAGGTCATGGAGAATGGATGAAGCCTATTTACTACAAACAAAAAGCAGGAGACATGGAAAGAGGATTTGTATCCAGAAGCCTCACAGGATGGTGCTCTGAATCATTAGTAGACTCTAATAAAATTGTGACTCCAGCCAAGGATTATAAAATGGCGTTAAAATGACTCAATGAATGATTAGTGAGGAGTTGTGTAGTCATAAAGTGGCAAAGTAACACCATAAAGAATACTTTCTGAATGGGAGCTTGAAGAGATAAGTGAAAAGGGAAGGCTCAGATTGTAGTCTGAAATCAGGGGTTAATCTCCACCTCCCTAACTGTAGGACATTACCCTGTGATTCAACAAGAAATACACAAAATAGTCTATGGAATAGGAACACTCCAGACTTTTCATTTGAATGCATCATAGACTGCAAAAAAAAAAAAAAAAAGCACAACCCAAAGGTTGAGAATTAAGTTTCATTTGGTGGGCATGCTGGGAAAGATTGAAGGCAGGAGGAGAAGGGGACCACAGAGGATGAGATGGTTGGATGGCATTACCGACTCAATGGACATGAGTGTGAGCAAGCTCTGGGAGGTGATGAAGGACAGGGAAGCCTGGCCTGCTGCAGTCCATGGAGTTGCAAAGAGTCGGACACGACTTAGCCACTGAACAACAACCACAAGGACTTAAGCCTGGAGCCAGCCTCCCAGAGAACTCTGAGGGACTGCTCTGAAGAGGGAAGGGAGAAGCCAGGATATATAGGAGTTTTACCAAAAAAGCAAAAAACAGGTAGTTGGAATATCAAAAAATCACTGTTAATTTAAAAAGATCAGACATCTCAGGTTAAAGAATTTAGTGTGTATGGGGAGTTTCAAAAGTCTGGCTTTATTGAGACCATTCCTTTGATATGCACCTTAGCTGGTAAAGAGTCTGCCTACAATTTGGAAGACCTGGGTTTGATCCCTGGGTTGAGAAGATCCCCTGAAGAAGGGAATGGCTATCCACTCCAATATTCAGCTTGCAGAATTCCATGGACTGTATAGTCCTTGGGGCTGCAAGGAGTCGGATGCGACTGAGCGACTTTCGCTGTCACTTAGCTATCTGGGGCCAGTGTCCTGGTTTCTCCATCCTGAATCCACTAAGGGTGCTGCTGCAGTGGCTGCTGGCTTGAAGGCTGCAGCATCCTTTTTTTTTTTTTAAACTGATATGGCAGGTGATATTCTTCATCCACAGCATGATGCAACTTCCAGCTTATAGATAACACCAGAGATAGAGGAAAGAGCTAAGTTTCAGAAAGCAACCAGAAATATGGAAGTCAAGGCATTCTGCAGAACAAATGTCCTGAGTCTCTTCAACAAGGGACTCTGCTAGATTGAAAAAAAAAATCAAGAACATAAGAAGCCAGTGTGATGTGTAGCTCTTGATGCTTGTTTCAGCCAGCTGAATAGGATAATTTTAGGTTAACTCAGAAAGTTTAAAAATGGTCTGGCTATTCAATGAGATTAAAATACAGATAGTGAAATGGAAAGATGGAAACCATCGACTGATAAAAACAGGTGACAGAGTACAGCATGGCTTCAATTGGTATTTCGTAGAAGGAAAGAGATGCTATAGGTGTAAACAACAGAGATAGCTGGATGATGGATATCTGAAGTTCAGTTTTTAAAATTTTTGCTTGTGTTTCCTAATGTTCTACTGTACATATCCGCTGTTGCTGCTGCTAAGTCGCTTCAGTTGTGTCCGACTCTATGAGACCCCATAGATGGTAGCTCACCAGGCTCCTCCGTCCCTGAGATTCTCCAGGCAAGAACACTGGAGTGGGTTGCCATTTCCTTCTCCAATGCATGAAAGTGAAAAGTGAAAGTGAAGTTGCTCAGTTGTGTCTGACTCTTAGCGACCCCATGGGCTGCAGCCTACCAGGCTCCTCCGTCCATGGGATTTTCCAGGCAAGAGTACTGGAGTGAAGTGCTGTTGCCTTCTACTACTATAATAATAAAAGGGTTATTTTACAGATAAAAATAGGGTACGAAATTCTGAAAGAAAATCAATTTTCAGAATTATTATTATATCTCTCACTACTTTTAGCTTGCTTATTAGATCCATAATGGTGTTATTTTGGTCCTCAATTTGTCTCCTTAGATCTGTAGTCTCTCTTTTCAAATCACTTTATTATCTCATCTTAAACCCTTAATTCTACTTGTTGAATCTGTGTTACCATTGTTTTCCCATGAAGAAAATTATGAGAATCTTCCTCCAATCCTAGAATTAGGTTAGTTTTTTCTCTTTGTGCTTGCCTCTGCCGGTCTTTTTTGTGTGTTGTCTCTGTGTCCCCTCTAATGTGTTGGGCTTAACTTGACCCAGGTCATAAGTTCCCAGACCCTCAATTTTCTCTGGAGTGATGCCCCTGGTCTCCAGCTTCAATTTGGAGATTTGCTCTTCTGGGGAGATGGAGTTATGGTTAGGAAGGACAGTGCACCCTTTTATAGGATATTTGATGTAGCAGTTGCCACTACACAACTATCACATATTTACTCTCATCTTTTTCTTTTCTTACAAAACTTTGATTTTGTTCAGGGAAGCAACATGCTCAGCTAAAAATAGACTGTTATCCACAACTTCCCCTGTAGGCAAGGGTTGCCATGTGACATGGTTCTGGTCTGTGCAAATTTATAGGTAGTTTTCTTTACAGATCCAAGTGCTATCCTTCTCTCTACTCCTTTCTCTTTCTCTTTTCTCCGTGAAACATAGTTTGATGACTGGAGCTATAGCATCCATCTTGCAACCATGCAGAGATCAAAGACACTCTTGTAGAAATCTCAGTTGTGACATCATAAGACCGTCCAAGCAAGGCCAAGAAACTGCCCACTTCTAGATCCCTTACTGTATGTATGAGCTGTCTGGAGAGCAGGTTGAAATGTGGATTCTGGTTCAGCAGGTCCAGGGAGGGGCCTGGGGATCTGTATCACCAGGCTCACGGGTGCTACTGGTGTTGCCAGCATGGGCCCCCTCTGAGCAGCCAGTGTTGAGGCACTGTTCCATCACGTTTCTGGTACTCACAGCTGAAGGCACACTCCTGCAAAGTGTGTGGGCTCTGCTGTCACCTCCCGCTGCAGAGTGAGCTCCCTGGAGGTTTTATTTCACTTGGGCTACAGGCTCTGTGTGGGGTCCTGGAGCTTTAGTTCCATCTCACAGTCTCACCTATGTCACTGGCCATCATTTCTTCAGATCTCAGCTAGAAGAAGGAAGAAACAGAAAAAGTCCTAGTATTTGCTGCTTTCCAGATTGGGAATGTTTATGAGAAGTCTTGGGGTTTTGCTAACTCACTAGTCTGTCTCTTTAAAATAATTTATTTTAGTATCAAAATGACAATGGAAATTTGGAGGGTGTTGCTCTGAAGCTGCTACAGTGAGTTATCACCACCCATTTATCTTTTTGAGCACATATAATTTGTCCCCATCATCAGTTTCCCTCTGGCGGATTGGTCTTGGTAGGGAGCCCATGCCGTCTGGAAGGACCAGCTGCTACTCTCAGAGTGGACAAAGATGCCTATCTTTGCTTTGCAAAGATTCTCAGCATTAGCTGGAGGGAGAGAAGAAAGGGCCACAAATCAAGTCTCTGTGACTGGTTGGGGCTTCCCTGGTGGCTCAGATAGTAAAGAACCCACCTGCAATGCAGGGGACCTGGGTTCAGTCCCTGGGTTGGGAAGATCCCATGGAGGAGGGCATGGCAACCCATTCCAGTGTTCTTCCCTGGAGAATCCACATGGACAGAAGAGCCTGGTGGGCTACTGTCCATGGAGGGGGGTCACAAAGAGCCAAACATGACTGAATATCTAAGCACAAGCACAAGACTGGGTTATGAGTCAATCCATCAGACGTGTGCTGAGATGGATCAGGGAAGACAGTTGTGCAGTCAGAGAGGTCCACTCTTAATTCTCTGGACAGTCTCCTTCCCTGGGAAGAAGGAAATGGACAAGGATATCACCATACCCATTGCTGAGGCTTAAACCAAATACAGCAAACCACTCAAATATGCAATTAGTCACTTTGGCCCTTTCAAGTTGTCAGGTTGGTTTATTTCTTTTCCTTGGTTTTGTCTCACTATAACAAAAACTTGGAGCAAGGGACCAAAACGTGTAGAACAGACAAGTTACAGCTCAGTTCAGCTCCAGCAGACAGATCTTTTATTAGTCCAACACTCCCAAAGGAGTCCTCCGCATCTTTCTTACTGAGCCTGCTTGGCTTCCCCATTTTATACTTCCAGTCTCCTCCTTTTGGTTATGCCTGGTGCAAAGTATGGCTTGTACCCACCACCAATCAATGAAAGAGAATGCAAATGGATATATGCTCAAGGCCGATTAGCAATTACAGGTTATATAACAGCAAGTTGCATTGTTTATGGCTTCTCATAATTCCATCTGTTATAATTAGATGTAGAATATTCCTGAGCCCTTAATGGGTTCCTAACTGCTTAAGGTTACTTGGGAGAGCCCCTGTGGTCATTTTGTACCCACTGCATGTGCCTAGGGGGCATGTGCAGGAGTTGAAGATGTCTCTGTGGCTATTTTGTAGCATATCTGTGAGCTCTCCTGTGTGTGTCCGGGATGGAGTTTAGTGATGGGCCTGTATCCCTTTCACCCAGGCCCTCCCCTCCTTGCTCATGTCTAACTTCCTACCTAACAAAGCCACAGGATTCTTCACTCTGCTTGCTCATTCATCTGTCACCCACTGGCCAGTGAGCACTGGCCACATCGCTGTCTGTGCTGGGAGTACACATGATAAAAGTCTTGTGGACGCTTTGTTTTAAAATGTTTAATTTGAAATGTGGATTCTGGTTCAGCAGGTCCAGGGAGGGGCCTGGGGATCTGTATCACCAGGCTCACGGGTGCTACTGGTGTTGCCAGCATGGGCCCCCTCTGAGCAGCCAGTGTTGAGGCACTGTTCCATCACGTTTCTGGTACTCACAGCTGAAGGCACACTCCTGCAAAGTGTGTGGGCTCTGCTGTCACCTCCCGCTGCAGAGTGAGCTCCCTGGAGGTTTTATTTCACTTGGGCTACAGGCTCTGTGTGGGGTCCTGGGGCTTTAGTTCCATCTGACAGTCTCACCTATGTCACTGGCCATCATTTCTTCAGATCTCAGCTAGAAGAAGGAAGAAACAGAAAAAGTCCTAGTATTTGCTGCTTTCCAGATTGGGAATGTTTATGAGAAGTCTTGGGGTTTTGCTAACTCACTAGTCTGTCTCTTTAAAATAATTTATTTTAGTATCAAAATGACAATGGAAATTTGGAGGGTGTTGCTCTGAAGCTGCTACAGTGAGTTATCACCACCCATTTATCTTTTTGAGCACATATAATTTGTCCCCATCATCAGTTTCCCTCTGGCGGATTGGTCTTGGTAGTGAGCCCATGCCGTCTGGAAGGACCAGCTGCTACTCTCAGACTGGACAAAGATGCCTATCTTTGCTTTGCAAAGATTCTCAGCATTAGCTGGAGGGAGAGAAGAACAGGGCCACAAATCAAGTCTCTGTGACTGGTTGGGGCTTCCCTGGTGGCTCCGATAGTGAAGAACCCACCTGCAATGCAGGGGACCTGGGTTCAGTCCCTGGGTTGGGAAGATTCCCTGGAGGAGGGCATGGCAACCCATTCCAGTGTTCTTCCCTGGAGAATCCACATGGACAGAGAAGCCTGGTGGGCTACTGTCCATGGAGGGGGGTCACAAAGAGCCAAACATGACTGAATAACTAAGCACAAGCACAAGACTGGGTTATGAGTCAATCCATCAGACGTGTGCTGAGATGGATCAGGGAAGACAGTTGTGCAGTCAGAGAGGTCCACTCTTAATTCTCTGGACAGTCTCCTTCCCTGGGAAGAAGGAAAGGGACAAGGATATCACCATACCCATTGCTGAGGCTTAAACCAAATACAGCAAACCACCCAAATATGCAATTAGTCACTTTGGCCCTTTCAAGTTGTCAGGTTGGTTTATTTCTTTTCCTTGGTTTTGTCTCACTATAACAAAAACTTGGAGCAAGGGACCAAAACGTGTAGAACAGACAAGTTACAGCTCAGTTCAGCTCCAGCAGACAGATCTTTTATTAGTCCAACACTCCCAAAGGAGTCCTCCGCATCTTTCTTACTGAGCCTGCTTGGCTTCCCCATTTTATACTTCCAGTCTCCTCCTTTTGGTTATGCCTGGTGCAAAGTATCCTTGGTTTTGTCTCACTATAACAAAAACTTGGAGCAAGGGACCAAAACGTGTAGAACAGACAAGTTACAGCTCAGTTCAGCTCCAGCAGACAGATCTTTTATTAGTCCAACACTCCCAAAGGAGTCCTCCGCATCTTTCTTACTGAGCCTGCTTGGCTTCCCCATTTTATACTTCCAGTCTCCTCCTTTTGGTTATGCCTGGTGCAAAGTAGGGCTTATACTCACCACCAATCAATGAAAGAGAATGCAAATGAATATATGCTGAAGGCCGATTAGCAATTACAGGTTATATAACAGCAAGTTGCATTGTTTATGTCTTCTCATAATTCCATCTGTTACAATTAGATGTAGAATATTCCTGAGCCCTTAATGGGTTCCTAACTGCCTAAGGTTACTTGGGAGAGCCCCTGTGGTCATTTTGTATCCACTGTGTGCCTAGGGGGCATGTGCAGGAGTTGAAGACGTCTCTGTGGCTATTTTGTATCATATCTGTGAGCTCTCCTGGGTGTGTCGAGGATGGAGTTTAGTGATGGGCCTGTATCCCTTTCATCCAGGCCTCCGCTCCTTGCTCACGTCTAACTTCCTGCCTAACAAAGCCACAGGATTCTTCACTCTGCTTACTCATTCATCTGTCACCCACTGGCCAGTGAGCACTGGCCACATCACTCTCTGCGCTGGGAGTACACATGATAAAAGTCTTGTGGACACTTTGTTTTAAAATGTTTATTTATTTTTGGCCATTCTGGGTCTTCACTGCTGTGCTCAGGGTTTTCTCTAGCTGCGGCAAGCAGGGGCTACTCTTTGCTGAGGTGTGCGGGCTTCTCGTTGCGGTGGCTTCTCTTGTTGCAGAACACGGGTTCTAAGGTGCATGGGCTTCAGTAGTTGTGGCACATGGGGTTAGTTGCCCTATGGTGTGTGGAATCTTCCTGAACCACGGGTCAAACCAGTGTCCTCTGC
This sequence comes from Madoqua kirkii, assembly GCA_006408675.1. Taxonomy (NCBI): domain Eukaryota; kingdom Metazoa; phylum Chordata; class Mammalia; order Artiodactyla; family Bovidae; genus Madoqua; species Madoqua kirkii. The sequence continues at coordinate 7,358 of SJYC01070749.1, read as the reverse complement.
ACTGGCAGGCAGATTCTTAACCATTGGACCACCAGGGAAGTCCCCTCATGGACATGGCCTTCATCCTCATTGGGCTTCTGGCCAAGGCTGGCTCATCAAAACATTGTCTGCTGTTCTACATTGTGGAAGAACTAGAGGGAAGGGGTCAAAGTGAGTGGGAGGGTGCAGACCAGGGGCCCCTCTAGGTCTGGGGTGTGCATAGAGGCTTCTCCAAGGAAGTAGGCCTGACCTGAGTGTCACATGCGATTGGAGGAGGTGGTAAGAGTGGCTTGGGCCAAGGGCTCGGCCTGGGCCATGTCATGAGGAGGGACAGACTCGGCCAGGTCCCAGAGCACAGCGGTCAGTGTGGGGGACCAGCTGTGTTGTAGGCCCGGGACCCTACCCTCCTTTGCCATTGACTGGGCTGCCCATCCTGTCCAGAGGTGATCCCATAGAGAGCTGGGACTTGCTCTGGTCAATAGGATGACGGTAGATGGGACACTGCAGAGTCTGGGAGAAGTGCCTGTACCTCTGCTTTCTTCCCTCCCCCTATCGTCACCATGACAACACCAGAGCTGCGGTTGCAGGATGAGAGATATGAAGCAGGGCCCAGCCATCCCAGCCTAGACCAGTCTAGACCAGCCAGCAGCCATCTCACCCCCGAAAAGAGAAGGGGCTCAGGCTGGACCAGGAGAACCAGCCCCCCTCACACACAGAGCCCAGTTTACTCATGGATCTGCCGACTGGTGAGCCAAATGAATATATGCTGAAAACCTGCTGTGTTTTAGGGAAACTTGTTGAGATGACAACTGTGGCAGAAGCTAACTGACTGCCCAAGGCACAGTCAGAGGGGGCTGATGATGGGGAGTTGACCTCAGATGGCCTGTGGGGTGTGCACAGTGAGGCTTGGGAGGCACTGAGGAGTCCAGTGGGGTCGTGTGGTCACTTTCACTCTGCAGGCACTTGTAAGGCATCTCTTGCCAAGAGGACAGACTCAGGAGACTCTGCTCCATAGGTGATGGTCCAACTTCAAGTGACTGGGGGAGGCAGCAGGCATAATGATTTTCATCCTAGAAGTTAGTAGATTTTAGGAGGCTTTTAAATAAGTTGCCTGGAAATAAAGATGAATGTCTTGGTTTACAGTGAAACTTCAACTGTCCAGCCTGAAATATTTGCTGAGATGTATCCCAGGAAGGAGTGAGCTGCCCAGCTCAGAAGGAGAGCTGCTGGAGGGCTAGCAGAAAGGCTAAAGGGTCTGCTGTTTAAATATGTGGTGTGTAAAAAGATACATTACTGGTGACATTTTGGGCATTCTTCGTGTTTTAATACACGCAGAAGTAAAGCATTCTTTTCCCTGATCACGTTACAGTAAACTTAGCTTTATTGTGGATGATTTGTAAAATGAATAGAAGTGTGAATAAGAGAATGTGTGCTGTCTGTAAGGCTATAACTCAGCAGACATTCCATTTGCATTTCAGTGCAAACAGTGCTCCTTGCATTAACAAAACCCAGCCCAAATTCCACATAACATTTTTTTTCTTTTAATGCAATCTAGGACTTCCCTAGTGGTCCAGTGGTTAACAATCCACCTCCCAACACCAGGGACATGGGTTCAATCCCTGATCTGGGAAGATTCCACATGCCACGCACGGAGCAACTAAGCCCCTGTGCCACAAGCTCTGAGTCTGTGAGAGGCAACTACTGAAGCCCTCGTGCCCTGGAGCCCATGCTCCGCAACTAGAGAGCGGACCCTGCTCACTGCAACTGGAGAAAGTCCGCGCACAGCAACGAAGAGCCAGTGCAGCCAAAGATAAATATAAAAAAAACAATTAAAAACACAATATATCCGGACATTGTATTTCTCACAACATGATTTTAATGGCCAAAATGTGTTCCTTTGTGAAATGGGTCCCGCTGGTTTGGGCAACCTCTTATCCCTGGACTCTCCTCTCTCCAATGGTGTGAGTGCTGAGTGAGTCTCGGTGATGTGTTCCTATGGGCAGCTGTCCTATAGACCAAGGGTTACAACAAAAAAGGGCCATTTCACCCTTGTCTCTGGGCCCAGTGTGCTGAGCAGCAAGGCCTGACCGGGCCATTGCTGGTGGCATGGCAGAGGGGAGTCGGTTCTGCCACTCAAGGGCTCTGGAAGCTTCCATTCACACCTCATTGCCCCCAGGTGAGACCATACCAGAGCCTGCCATCAGGAGACAGAGACACATAACTCCTCATAGAGGGCCAGGAAATACCTGGGGACAGTCATGCAGTCTATCCCATTATAAAGAGCACGGTGATACACACCCTTGTGTAGATTCATTGTGCCACCTGTGCCAGTGTCTTGGGGCTGCCATCACATAGCAACACAGAGTGGGCTCAACATAGCGGACGTTTATTCTTCCATCGTTCTGGAACCTGGAAGTCTGAAGTCAAGGTGTCTGCAGGTCTGCGCTCTAATGGGGGGCCTTTCTTGCCCCTCCTAGCTTCTGGTTGGGTCCAGCAACTCTTGGCATCCCTGGGCTTGTGGCCATATTCCTCCAGCCTCAGCCTCTGTGGCCACAGGGCTTTTCCCTGTGTGTGTCTCTATGTCCAAATTTATCTTTCATTTATTTTTTCAATTAAAAAAATATTTATTTTGCTATCAGGTCTTCATTTTGGCACACTAAATCTTTGTTCATCATGATGGATCTTTTGTAGTGCACACGGGCTCCTGAGTGCTTGGGGTCAATAGTTATGGTTCAGGGACTTAGTGGCTCGGTGGCACATGGAATCTTCCTGGACCAGGGATTGAACTTGTATCCCTTGCATTACAAGGTGGATTATTAACCACTGGACCACCAGGGTAGTCCCCAAATCTCTCTTTCAATAAGAACACACTGTATTAGATTAGGATGACCAAAACAACTTCATCTTAACCAATTATATCTGCCATGAACCTATTTCCAAATAAGGTCACCTTCTGAGTTTCTGTGGGTTAGGACTCCAACATATGAATTTTGAGAGGACACAATCCAACCCACAAAAGACTGTAAATAAGAAATTTTCTTGCTCCTCATCACATTAGGAAACATTGGGGCACATGCCATCCTGTTTTGGGGCCCCTCTGATCAAGGGTAACTCAGAAGCCTATAAAAGAAAATATTTTCTCTTGTGGTTGTGAATGCTTAGGAACTATATCAACAGTGTGTAACAAATTAAATCCCTCCCCCCTACAAGCCAAAAGGCTTCCCAGGTGGTGTTAGTGGTAAAGAATCCATCTGCCACAGGTTCGATCCCTGGGTCAGGAAGATCCCCTGGAGGAGGGCATAACAACTCACCCCAGTATTCTTGCCTAGAGAATCCTATGGACAGAGAAGCCTGGCAGGCTATAGTGCATAGGGTTGCAAAGAGTCAGACATGACTGAAACGACTTAGTGCACACACCTGCCCGCCAAACTAGCAGCCTAAATCATAATTACTATCCTGCACATCTTTTTTTTTTTCATCAGAAATTTAGGAGAGGCCTGGCAGGGTGTCCAAGCTCAGGGTCTTTCCTGAGGTTACACTCAGGTTGCTAGCAGGGACTTCATCCTTTGAAGAATGACTGAGGCTGACCCACTTCCAAGATGGTGCTCTCACGGGGCTCCATGGGGCCGCTTCTTTCCACCCAGAGTGAGCAATCCCCCAGGATATGGAACATAGGGGAAGCTGCCACATCTTTTATGATCTGCTTTTGGAAGTTGTGCTCCGCTGTTTCTCCCAGATGCTATTGGTGTCACACATCGACTTGATTTAACATGGGAGGTGTTTCGACCAGGACACGACCTGCAGGAGTGGGACTTTCTGGGGCCACATAGGAGGCTGGACACCACAGTTGAGTTTCATGCCAATTGGTTCAATCACTGAAGCTGAGCATTGATGGTGAATGCAGAATGACTCAGGATGCCAGACCCTGAGAAGACTGACCAGTGAGTGGGAGCTTGTCTTGTCCAGTCACATAAAAGCTTCCCTCCTCCATCCATCTGTAGTGTTGGCCATCAGTCCCTCATATGAACCCCTCTTTCAAATGCCCCAAATCCACAAATTTTCCCTTCAATTGACTACTCAGGATTTCCTCACTGGCTCCTTCTTTCTTGCCAGACAAGGTAGTAAACTCAGCTGGCGTCCATCCTTCTTCTTCCTTCTCCATATCCTCTCCCCATCCACCTGCCTCCGCCTTGCATCCCTCTCCTCTTCCCTCTCCTTCCTCCCTTTCAACTCATGAGCAACAGTGAGAGATGCTCCTATCTTGCCATAGGTGAACTGACTTTATGGAGGGTAATCTGCTTTACTCCAAGTCTCCAACTTTGGTCCTCTTTTTCAAGATGTTTTATTTTGGCTAGTCAGTGTTCACTGAGATTCCAAATGATTATAGGATAGAGAAGTAGGACTTTATATTTAAAAAAACCTTTTGTACATTTTGAGAGTGATAGGATATTATCGAGAGGATGAAAAGACAATTCACACAATAGGAGAAATATTTGTAAGTTATATAGATTAGTGTCCAGAATATAGCAAGAACTTCTAAACCTTAACTGAAATCCACAGACAAACTGATTGAAAAATGGACAAAGAACTTGAAAAGCTATTTAACCAAAGAAGATATTCAAATGGTCAGTTCAGTTCAGCTCAGTCGCTCAGTCATGTCCGACTCTTTGCGACACCATGAATTGCAGCACGCCAGGCCTCCCTGTTCATCACCACTCCTTGAGTTCACTCAGACTCACGTCCATTGATTCCGTCATGCCATCCAGCCATCTCATCCTCGGTCGTCCCCTTCTCCTCCTGCCCCCAATCCCTCTCAGCATCAGAGTCTTTTCCAGTGAGTCAACTCTTCCCATGAGGTGGCCAAAGTTATGGAGTTTCAGCTTTAGTGTCACTTCTTCCAAAGAACACCCAGGGCTGATCTCCTTTAGAATGGACTGGTTGGATCTCCTTGCAGTCCAAGGGACTCTCAAGAGTCTTCTCCAACACCACAATTCAAAAGAATTAATTCTTTGGCACTCAGCCTTCTTCACAGTCCAACTCTCACATCCATACATGACACAGGAAAAACCATAGCCTTGACTAGATGGACCTTTGTTGGTAAAGTAATGTCTCTGCTTTTGAATATGCTGTCTAAATTGGTCATAACTTTTCTTCCAAGGAGTAAGCGTCTTTTAATTTTATGGCTGCAGTCACCATCTGCATCCCCCGAAAATAAAGGCTGACACTGTTTCCACTGTTTCCCCATCTATTTCCCATGAAGTGATGGGACCAGATGCATGATCTTCATTTTCTGAATGTTGAGCTTTAAGCCAACTTTTTTGCTCTTCTCTTTCACTTTCATCAAGAGGCTTTTTAGTTCCTCTTCACTTTCTGCCATAAAGGGTGATGTCATCTGCATATCTGAGGCGATTGATATTTCTCCTGGCAATCTTGATTCCAGCTTGTGCTTCTTCCAGTCCAGGGTTAGGGAAAGGTAAATCAAAACTACAATGAAATACCACCTCATACCCATTTAGACTGCTACTCCCAAAAAGAAAACAAATGATGGGGAGAAAGTGGAGAAACTGAAACCCTTGGGCAGTGTTGGTGGGAGGTAAAATGGTGCAACCTCTGTGGGAAACAATATGGTGGTTCTTTAAAACATGGGGAATAGAACCACCATGTGATCTGGTAGTTCCACTTGTGTGCATACACCAAAAGAATTGAAAGGAGGGTTGAAGAGATACTTGCACACTCATGTTCACTATTATTCACAGCTTCATTTGTTCATAATAGCTAAACATAGGAACGTGCCTTGGAAGGTAAGCTATGACAAACTTAGACAGCATATTAAAAAGCAAAGACAAAGACATCACTTTGCCAACAAAGGTCCATCTAGTCAAAGCTATGGTCTTTCCAGTAGTCATGTTTTGATGTGAGAGCTGGACCATAAAGAAGACTGAGAGCCAAATAATTGATGCTTTTGAACTGTGGTTTTGAAGACTCTTGAGAGTCCCTTGGACTACAAGGAGATTAAGCCAGTCAATCCTAAAGTAAATCAACCCTGAATATTCATTGGAAGGATGGGTGCAGAAGCTGAAGCTCCAACACTTTGGCCACCTGATGCAAACAACGGACTCATTGGAAAAGATCTTGATGCTGGGAAAGGCTGAAGGAAAAAGGAAAAGGGGGTGACTGAGGATGAGATGGTTAGATAGCATCACTGACTCAGTGGACATGAATCTGAGCAAACTCCAGGAGATGGTGAAGGACAGGGAATCTTGGTGTGCTGCAGTCCATGGGGTTGCAAAGAGTTGGACATGACTGAGTGACTGAATAACAACAGAAGCAACCCAATTGTCCATGGTCAGACAAACGGATAAGCCAAATGTGGTATACACACACAAGAGAATATTATTCACCCTCAAAAAGGAAGGAAATTCTGACACTTTCTGCAACACAGATGAACCCTGAGGACAGGCTCAGTGAAATAATTCAGCTGTGAAAGGGCAAATCCTGCATGACTCCACGTATCTGAGGTCCCTATAGCACACAAATCCATGGAGGCAGAAAGTAGAACTGTGGGCCCCAAGGGCTGGAGGAGGGGGATGGGGAGTTGGTGTTTAGTGGGGACAGAGTTTCAGTTTGGAAGATGAAAACTTTCTGGAGATGATGGTGGTAATAGCTGCACCTTATGAATATAATTAATACTTCTGAACTGCACACATAAAATGGTAAATTTTACATTAGGTGCTTTTTACCACAATTTTTAAAAAATGCTAATCACATCTAAAAAAGTATCTTTCTAGCAACAACTAGACTGGTTTTGACCAAAAACTGAGTATGCAGAGATGGAAAAGGGTCAGATTTTTAGAAGGGAAGTTGGATTCAGCTACAGCTTCTCTCATAGATCAGTCTGTAAAGAATCTGCCTGCAATGTAGGAGACCCAGTCTTGACTCCTGGGTCAGGAAGATCCCCTGGAGAAGGAAGTGGCAACCCACTTCAGTATTCTTGTGTGGATAATCCCATGGACGAAGGAACCTGGCAGGCTATCGTCCATGGGGTCGCAAGAGTTGGACACGGCTTAGCGACTAAACCACACCACCAAAACTGGAGAGGTCAGTGCTGGGCAACCAAACCCAAGGGTGGAGCAGGCATATAAAGATCCCCTGAAGCACCGGCAAGCCCCACAGGGAAGGTGGGCACATCCTTGTGCTGACATGGCTGAAATCCCACACCCCTGCACAATCCTGCCTACTCTCTCTGGGAAAGGTTTAGGTAAGACTCACCTTGAAAAGTCTGGTCCTGTCATCCCCACAAAGCTAGAGGGGACCAGAGGCGACCCAGTGAGAGGGGAGAGGAGAGCATGGTGGGAGGGCAGGTCCCAGTGGGCTGCGAG